>QRDG01000419.1:1311710-1455076 GCA_012064385.1 Puccinellia tenuiflora
CCCCCCATCAGTGATCAACATGAAAAATGATATCAAACCATGATAAAATCACATCATGACCTCAATTATTTATTTGCTGTTATTCATAAATTGGCTAAAAGAATTAAATTCAATTAATTATTTAATTCGCTATTTATTCATCGTTACTCGAAAAATTAGAAATGAGGTACAAAAACGATCGGAAGAACAAAACCTACCCAATCATATCATGATCATGCATATTTGAGCCACTTCTCTATTAATGTAATAATTTATACATAATGTAGTCATTAAGTTAAATATGGGGTTGTCTCCAAATAATTGCACTAATTATTTGGAACTCCATTTAATTTGTTAAAATAAATTAAATGTTGTTATCTTTGCATAAACATGTCATGTCATCATGTGATTGTGCATTGCACCTTGTCCTCGTGTGATTTATTTGTTCTTTGTGTTATTTTTGGGTATCGATAGATTCCGGAGTCGAGGGTTCCCTCGCCTACCTCGACGAGCCGTACTACACGCCCCGGCAGCAAGGCAAGAGATAACCTAACCTTCTTGGCATCTAGTCTCCCATTGTTTTATAAACTTATTTTATCCACCATAATATTGCATGCGATTCAAATGTCACTTTTGATCAAGTACTATAGTATCCTATGAATGCATGTTTTTCCCCGAACCATCACATGTTTCCCCTCCTATGAACCCTAGGATTGATGTGTTGGCCGGTGACAAAGATATAATTGTGGTATTTATATGCTTAGCTATGCTTAGACATGCTTAGTCAAATACTAGTTATGTCCGTTGTTTAATTCCATAATTGTTGATGTTGATGGAATGATGCGGACTTGGTGGTTAATGGTGATGCTTAATTAAAATGCTAAAAAGGCTTGGGTGAGTTGCCATCGGGGATGGTATTTTGCCTCACTCTTGCCCCTAGGTGCGAGTTCTTTACCTCTTGAACCAAGACGATCGTGCTGCCATTGGTGGGGACATATGGAATCCTCTTTAACTGAATAACTTGTGCGGGCGTATCCAAGGGTCCTCTAGTTCGGTTTTCCATTTGCGTGTGAGTGGAAAAGAAAATGTTGCGGAGGATTTGTGTTTAGGACGTGGCGATGGGGGCAGGGGCCGAAATAGGCTGGGTAAACTTGCCCTGTCGCCACAGATGACTCTTGGATAGTCTCACGCGAGGTAAAGGTTTAACCGCGTCCACTCGCCGGCCTTCCCCGGAAGAGGGCCAATCAGGTGAGCCGGACGGTACCGGTGGGTAAATTAGCACACCCCTGCAGGGTAAATCTTTCGAAAAGACCGTGTCCGCGGTTATGGACGACTGGGAATAGACGATAAGATCATAGAGAACCATAACTTAATTGATATGGCAGCTAAAGGTTGCATAACCAACGTGTGATAAAGGTTCATTTCCTCGAGGGTGATCGAGGGAGTGCCTTGGTGGAGATGAGTGGGTGTTGGCTACAAGTTGGTTCGATGAGAACCGAATGAAAAGTTTACTCTCTTACCCCATTTCGAAAAACATTCTGAGTAGACGATGCCATTGAGTCTTTTATATCTTTTAAATGAAAATCTAGCTTTATGCAAAATAGCTACATATACAGCTTTAGAGCCTCCGTCAGCATTGGGCCTATATCGCCCTACAAAACTTGCGAGTACGTCGTACTCAGTCTCTCTTGGCGGCATTTGATATGTTGTTTCAGAGGAGGACGACACCGAGCAGCTAGGGGTTTCTTCGTGGACGTCGACTGTAGTCCGGTTCCCGGTGGCAGCTTGGACCGTGGAACAAGCTGGCTTGGGTTTAAGTTTATTTGTAGGCCTCTTAGGCCATATTTGCATCTTTTTGTACTAGACAACACTACTTCGCTTACGCTTGATGTACTGATGGATCCGTGATCCCTTTTGTGTGTAATTTGTATCTTTCTCATATATGAGTTGCTTATGAATTTTTGTGTCGTAGAGTGTGCAATGTGCCAGTTGTTCCACAACTCTTGATCTCTTAACTATACATGATAGCTATGTCTGAGCTTATGGCATGATCGAGGTGTTGTGTGCCGATGATCCATTTCGAGCACACCTGCCAAAGGTTTTGGCCTGGGATTGGTAAACCCAGTAACCTTCGATTGTGTAGCATGACCGGTTGCACAAAGATTCACTGTATAGTTCTGGGGTCGGGGCGTTACACTAGTCTTAACTATTCTACTTATGATAAGGAATTGTATGCTCTTGTTCGGACTTTAGAAACTTGGCAACATTATTTATGGCCTAAAGAATTTGTTATACATTCTGATCATGAATCTTTGAAGCATATTCGTAGTCAAGCAAAACTGAACCGTCGTCATGCTAAGTGGGTTGAATTTATTGAGTCATTTCCTTATGTCATTAAACACAAAAAGGGTAAAGACAATGTTATTGCTGATGCTTTATCACAACGCTATACTATGTTGTCTGAGCTTGACTTCAATTTTTTTGGATTGGAAACCATTAAAGAACAATATATACATGATGTCGATTTCAAAGATGTGTTTTAGAATTGTAAAGAAGGGAGAACTTGGAACAAATTCGTCCTCAATGATGGATTTGTGTTCCGCGCTAACAAACTTTGCATCCCAGATAGTTCCGTTCGTCTTTTGTTATTGCAGGAAGCGCATGGAGAAGGATTGATGGGACATTTTGGTGTGAAGAAGACGGAGGACATCCTTGCTGCACACTTCTTTTGGCCACGGATGCGTCGGGACGTTGAGAGATTTGTTGGCCGCTGCACTACATATCAAAAAGCTAAGTCACGTCTTAATCCACATGGTTTATATATGCCTCTTCCTGTCCCTAGTGTGCCTTGGGAGGATATTTCTATGGACTTTGTTTTGGGATTACCTCGCACACAGAAGGGGAGGGATAGTATTTTTGTTGTTGTGGAAAGATTTTCGAAAATGGCACCCTTTATTCCCTGTCACAAAACTGATGATGCTACGCATATTGCTGATTTGTTCTTTCGTGAAATTGTTCGTTTGCATGGTGCGCCAAATACTATAGTTTCAGATCGTGACACTAAATTTCTTAGCCATTTTTGGAGATGCTTATGGGCAAAGTTGGGAACTAAGTTGCTGTTTAGTGGTTAATAGAACTTTGTCTACTATGCTAAGGGCTGTATTAAAACAGAATTTAAAAAAGTGGGAAGAATGCTTGCCTCATATTGAATTTGCTTATAATCATTCCATGCATTCTACTACTAAAATGTGCCCTTTTGAGGTTGTGTATGGTTTTGTTCCTCGTGCACCTATTGATTTATTGCCTCTTCCATCCTCGGTGCCAAATGATCTAGATGCTACACAACGTGCTGATTTGGTGTTAAAGTTGCATGCCACTGTTAAAGAAAATATTGAACGGATGAATGAAAAATATAAAATGTATGGGGATAAGGGGAGAAAGAAAATTGTGTTTGAACCTATAGATCTTGTTTGGTTACATTTGCGCAAAGACCGTTTTCCTGATTTATGCAAGTCCAAGTTAATGCCACGGGCTGATGGTCCTTTCAAGGTGTTAGAGAAAATAAATGATAATGCATATAAACTTGAGTTGCCTGCAGATTTTGGGGTTAGTCCCGCATTTAACATTGCAGATTTGAAGCCATACTTGGGAGAGAATGATGAGATGGCGTCGAGGACGACTTCAATTCAAGAAGGGGAGGATGATGAGGACATCCCGGCTATAGATGCAACCGCCACTACCACACCACCTACGTTACAAGGACCTATGACTAGAGCTCGTGCACGTCAACTTAATCAACATGTACTTTCGTTCTTACAAGCTACTCCTAATATTCATGAGAATATGATGCTGCCTAAAGTAGATGTATTTGTTTCTCTTAGGAATGAAGGACCAAGCATGGATGAGAGGGACAAGCTATGGAGCATGTACATGGAGGGAGATGGCAGCAGGAGTGCAAACAATGGAGGCGATGCTGCTGCCAATGGAGGCTACCGCACTTTGAAGCCGCCATAATGAAGTTTGAAGACATGGACGAATTATACAAGATGACACTTAATAAAATTCGTCCAAAACTTTTACTAGGTGCTGCGACACCTCATTTTTTAGCCAGGCCCATGTATTTTCGAGATACCTTTTAATAAGCTGTTTTAGAGTCCGTATCTAAGGAGAAAAGCCTTCCTAGGGTAGGATTCGTCCGCCACCCCATGGCTGGACGAAATCCCACACCTTTCCTCCTTATATACCCTCCTTAGGTCGTCGTTTAGACTCGGATTTTGTTTAGTTAAAAAGAACTCAGCTTTTGCTAGTCTTCGCCATAGGCACGAGTGTCGGCTAGACCTCCTGTACTACGCACTTGCAAGATCCCACCTGATATGGACATGATTAGCATGGATATGACCAATACTATTACTAATTCCTCCACATTTGATCAAGAAATGGATGAGATGGCGTCGGGGACGACTTCAATTCGAGAAGGAGAGGATGATGAGGACATCCATGCTATAGATACAACCACAACATCTGCACCTACTCAAATACGAGGAGTTATAACTAGAGCCCATGCCCGACAACTCAATCAACATGTATTTTCATTTCTACAAGCCATTCGTAATTTATACAAGAACATGATGCTGCCTAAATCCGATGTGTTTGTTACTCTCAGGAATGATGGACCTAGCATCGATGAGAGGGGAAAGCTTTGGAGCATGATCACACATGGAGACGGCACTAGGAGTGAAAGTAATTGAGATATGATTAGGTTCTATTCAAGAAGTTCTCTCACGTCACCTTGGGATGAAGAGAAGCTAGAGACTAAGTTCTTCACGTTCTGGACGCAGATTCGGACTGCAGAAATATACCTGACTTCCAACGATGATAACTTTTGCATACGGACTCCGAATTGGGTAATTTTTGTTTTGTTGGAAAGAGGAACTCATGAACTTTCCAACACAATTGGTCGCATTTCCAAATTCATTACGAGCATAAATTGGCGTCCAAAACAGTACAAGGCTGTTGCAGAAACTGGGCCAGATTTCGAGTCAAAAGGTGCTGCGTCACCTCTAATTGGGCCCAAAGGCCTTGTACGAATTAGGGTTGAGTTTTGGGTGTCTTGGGGCGTGCTCCCACCTCCTTGGCCGCCACCCAAGACTCTCCTCCTTATATACCCCCTATAGGTCATAGTTTTAACTCAGGTTTTGTTTAGTCTAAAGTTAGCTAGCCGTCGCTGCAACTTCGCCGTACATCGTTTGTGCTAGATCGGCCAGACCAAGACCGCTCTTCGGAACCCCACTTTCATATATATTCATTCATATTCGCAATATTCAGATTGCCAATTCATTGTTCTTGCCTGTTCTTCGATTGCCTGCAGGAATATACCTTAGTTGGTTTGGTCGATTGTGCTTCGGCGCTGTCATAAACCTTCCTGGAGTTGGTGTAGCGAGTGGTAAGAGGCAGCCTCCTCGCACGTTTGTAGTCGGATCGTTAACGTCGACGCCACCCAAATCGATATTTATCATCTCATCGAAAGATCGGACACCTGAGCTTCTATCAAGTGGTATCAGATTTCAGGTTACTCGGTGAGAAAATTTATCCCTAGATTAGATTTATTTTTCATACCTATAGTCCAGAAAAAACTATACAAAAAAAAATATATATTAGTTCATCCTTGTCCAAGACACTTTTCGCCTTTTCACCACATCACTTAAAATATGTTTTGTTGAATTTTCATTGCATCTTTGTGTCGAGTTGCTGGTTCTAGTGTCCAGATTCTTAGAGTTTTGAGTTCTAGTCACGCTTTTCATCATGTCGCCGTTGCAATCCCATCTTCTCATCGTACTGCGACGCCTATCAACATATTTTCAGTCTATCTTTTTCCGCTCTTGTCTTCCGGCACCGCTTGTCCGTCTATCTAACCACCGCCGCCGCTCCACAAAGAAAAGAAAACTCCTACTCAATATAATCCTCAGACGGGTCGTTGTTTCTTGCGCTATGTGTGGACGTTTTGATATTTATAATCTGGTTTAACTCCAAAGGAAACACAGCCGTATGCTGTTCTTGATTGGTAAGTATCCCACGTTTCTTGCTTTGAGGAAATCAAATTCGTGTTCTTGGCTGTAGATCCGTTTTGTTTGGAATAGTTGTTGAGATCGGTAGGTATGTACAATGGTAGGGAAGACGGGTCTTCTTTTAGATCTCCACGTCATTTGGAGAAGTCAATAAATATCGGTCGTACAATGCGTTATCTCTTATTGTTATCTCTAGCAATTAATGATAATTAACTAAATTTAGTATGAAATTGCCTTAATAAGAGAAGGCATGTGGTACAATGGACAAAATAGCATTCTCTTAATATTTAAGAGATCATCCCTTAGCTAAGGGAAGACAACCCTCTCTTCTCTCATTCTCTCTCCTCCAAGTAAGCAAAAATCCAACGTGGCATCTCTAAGAGAAGGCTGACATCACCCCATTGTACATGTCCTAAAAGAAAGGAAAAAAGGAAGTCCGTGTACTAGTTGCTTTGCAAAGTTTGATTCAGTACACAAAAGGAAAGCTTGTTTTTGGTTCTACTCCCACGTTCGGCCAGAATAATAAAAAGAAAGCAGAGAGAGAAAAAAAAGGAAGGACTGCCGAACGGTCTTGCGACTTGATCCCTTGTCTTGGTCGCCTCGTTTGTCTCGGACGTGGAGTTATTAGGGCATGTACAATGGTAGCGAAGGCGAGTCTTCTCTTACGCCTCCACGTCATCTGGAGAACACACTAAATATCAGTCGTACAATGCGCTATCTCTTATTATCATCTCTAGCAATTAATGAGAATTAATTAAATTTAGTATGAAATTGGTTTAATAAGAGAAGGCATGTGTTACAATGGACAAAATAGCCTTCTCTTAATATTTAAGAGATCATCCCTTATCTAAGGGAAGACAACCTTCTCTCATTCTCTCTCCTCCAACTAAGCAAAAATCCAACGTGGCATATATAAGAGAAGGCTGACATCACCCCATTGTACATGCCCTTATAGAAAGAAAAAATAAGGACCGAACATGATTGATTGTTTCGTCCGACAAACTGCTGTCTGGTAATATCATGTCCACCCTTTGTTTTTCATCGGACCTTTCCACAAGTGTCAGTTTCATAGCTGAAAATTTTATGTCAGCACAGGCCGTGATTTTCATCTGTGTTTTAGGCGGCTCACGTCTCTAGTACGGTCTAGCCTAGTACCAGCACTTGACAATTTTGAACGAATTTTCAGCTTTACATTGATTAACGTAGTTCTGGTCCACATATATTTTAAGCTTACCTACAGCTCCACATATTTTCTACACCGTGCAAGATACGTTCGCATGGCAATCGCTTTATTCAATCTTCGGAGTGGTTTTTGACATCGTTGGTTGCCGGTCACCACCTGCTGCATGGTAAGAACTTGTAAGACTTTGATATTTGTATATCTGTGAGCGACTTACCACCACATCCTAGTAGTTGATAGGAACATATACTTACGATTTTTGTCTTGTTTCCTACTAATCATGGCAGGATCCAGAGTTCAAAATTCTTGGGCTATGTCTATAGTTGGAGATGTATCATATGCTGAGACGAGTTCTCCATCATCACCACCAAAAGTACGACGACCACCACGAGCGGTAAAGAATGTGCATGATCAGGTTACTATTTCTTTGCCGGTATTTGCGGGTCGATATAATCCTAGTGCTTATCTTGACTGGGAGTTTGATGTTGAACAAAATTTTAAAAGCCATGATTTCCCTGAGCATAAGAGACTAAAGGCTGCCACTAGAAAATTTGTTGATTTTGCTTCTATTTGGTGGAGTGAACATTGTCGCAAAAATGCTGAAACTATGCCAACAACTTGGAGGGAATTAAAAATAATTATGCGAGATAGATTTGTTCCTAAGAATTATCTTAATGATATGCTTTAAATTGCAATGTTTAAAACAAGGTAGTAACACTGTCAAAGAGTATTATAATGAATTGCAAATTATCTTGTTTCATTGTGGTTTAGAAGAAAGTGAAGATGATGTTATGGACAGGTTTTGGGATGGGCTAAACCGTGACATTCAGGACATACTAATTCATGAAAAATGTTTTCCTATGGATCGCTTGTTTCGTCTTGCTTGTAGAGCTGAACAGGACATAAAGAGACGTGATGCCGCTAAGATAAGCAACCGCAAGGTGCACATACCAGGAGTTGAGTCGGTTGTTCCATCTACAACATCTGAACCGTCACCACAGATAGTACCTACCTCATTTGAGACGGACCTACAAGGTAATAGTGAAGGTATTGAATTTGTTTGTCCACATGATACCCATGAATGTCGTACGAAATTAAATATGTCATGTGTTGAGGCCGCTGATATGATCGCACCGCATGTTTTAGAGGATATTGTAGCTGATTTGAATTTACAATGTGAACAAATACCCGTGACACCTACTGTTCTGAGTGCACCTATTGCTGAATTTAATTCTTCTATTGATATGTGTGTGTCTATTAAAATAATTGCTGATCAGAATGAACCGTGTGACTTGTCTACTAAATCTGATTTGGATCACATAAAATTGTATAAACATGATGAGCTTTTCGCTAATGTTGATTACGACACTTCATTATGGTCTATTATCATGGATCCACCTATGTCTTTGTCACACGCTAAAAATAAGATAGCTGAACTCACATGTTTAAACAATGTTTATGCACCTAATGTTACATTTAACTTGATCGGAGAGTATGGTGTAGACAATGAATTTCTGGTGTGTAGAATTTGCATAACATGTGATGACCTTGCTGTTTTGAAAAAGAATAGTTTGGTGCAAATGCTTGATCATTTTGATATGACATCCAATGTTGGTGTTGATTTTATGGCAAATAGCTTGAAACACAATTACATATCTAAGCAAGTTGTGGCATCAAGTTCTGATACTTTAAACTTTTACTCACCATCATTGGGATGGTTTAATGATGAGTTTTGCATGCTTGATTATATGAATAAGAGCTTCGCTTATATATGCAAACTGAGTTGCAATAGTTTCATGTGGTTTATTTCTTGTCATAATTATTTGACTTCATATTTCACAAGACATGACAATGACCACCGTATAAATATGTCATATGTGCAACAACTGAGAGAAGTTAAAACGGATGACATCTACATATACCATGTGTACACCTTGTCTCTTTTGCTAACCATGTTTCAGAAAAAACGGCGTCGAGGACGGATTTATTTTCAAGAAAGGGGGAATGATATGGACATGATTAGCGTGGATATGACCAATACTATCACTACTTCCTCCACATTTGATCAAAAAAAGGATGAGATGGCGTCGGGGACGACTTCAATTCGAGAAGGGGAGGATGATGAGGACATCCATGCTATAGATACAACCACAACATCTACACCTACTCAAATACGAGGAGTTATAACTAGAGCTCATGCCCGACAACTCAATCAACATGTATTTTCGTTTCTACAAGCCATTTGTAATTTATACAAGAACATGATGCTGCCTAAATCCGATGTGTTTGTTACTCTCAGGAATGACGGACCTAGCATCGACGAGAGGGGAAAGCTTTGGAGCATGATCACACATGGAGACGGCACTAGGAGTGCAAGTAATGGAGATATGATTAGGTTCTATTCAAGAAGTTCTATCACATCACCTTGGGATGAAGAGAAGCTAAAGACCAAGTTCTTCACGTTCTGGACGCAGATTCGGACTGCAGAAATATACCTGACTTCCAATGATGATAACTTTTGCATACGGACTCCGAATTGGGTAATTCTTATTTTGTTGGAAAGAGGAACTCGTGAACTTTCCAACACAATTGGCCGCACCTCCAAATTCATTACGAGCATAAATTGGTGTCCAAAACAGTACAAGGCTGTTGTAGAAACTGGGCCAGATTTCGAGTCAAAAGGTGTTGCGTCACCTCTAATTGGCCCCAAAGGCCTTATACGAATTAGGGTTGAGTTTTGGGTGTCTTGGGGCGTGCTCCCACCTCCTTGGCCGCCAACCAAGACTCACCTCCTTATATACCCCCCATAGGTCATAGTTTTAACTCGGGTTTTGTTTAGTCTAAAGTTAGCTAGCCGTCGCTACAACTTTGCTGTACTTCGTTTGTGCCAGATCGGCCAGACCAAGACCGCTCTTTGGAACCCCACTTTCATATATAATCGTTCATATTCGCAATATTCAGATTTCCAATTCATTGTTTTTTCTTGTTCTCGATTGCCTGCAGGAATAGACCTTAGTTGGTTTGGTCGATTGTGCTTCGGCGCTGTCATAAACCTTCCTGGAGTTGGTGTAGCGATAGCTAAGGCGCAGCGTCCTCGTACGTTTGTAGTCGGATCGTCAACGTCGACGCCACCCAAATCGATATTTATCATCTCATCGAAATATCGGACACCTCAGCTTCTATCATCACCTTCATCAATAAAGTTCATCTTCCATCCACAATTCTTGATTGCATTATTGGTTCTTACTTGTTTCTCGATTGCAGGAAGAATTAGATCTTTTAGATTAGGCCGATCGTGCTTTTGCAGGATTGGTAACTCCCGGAGATTGGTTTAGCGATTGTATTAGCGCTGCGTACGTGTGCATAGAAGTCGGATCGCCAAGGTCAAACTCCACCAAAATCGACATATCACATCTGATCGAAAGATCAGACTACCTTTGCCCTATCAAAAGGTGAACTCGCTCCTCTCGATGTGTGACTTTGTCACCCCCTTGGATGGAATGCTACCTCATGCCCATACACTTTGTGTACTCAGGTTCAGACACCCCAAGGAAACCCAAGGCGATACCGGTGAAGCTCAAGAAGGAGGCCAATGCGACGGGGCAGAGGAGGAGAAGTCAATGGAACCAGCCCCGGTCGCCGGATCATCGGGCACAGCGCGCCGGACGGTCCGACACCTGGGGTCGCCCCTGCTCCTGGCGACGCTCGTGCTCGCCGGATCGTCCGGCGTAAGTCACCAGACCGTCCGGCGCGCCGGATAGGTACCGGACCCATCCGACACCCCTCTGACAGCTTCTGTTACCCAAGGCCCGACGACGCCAGACCATCCGGCGGATTCCACCAGACGATCCGGCGCTTGGAGCCAGCACCTCCTCCACTGCGCGCGCGCCTCTGAAGTGACAAGTGCCGGACCGCCCGGCACCGTGGGCCATACCATCCGGCGACCGCCGGACCGTCCGGCACGGGAAACACTGGATGATCCGGCGCCCTGCCTGCGAGCAGAAAACGGGCTGCGGCCCATGTACTCCACCTTGCCACTTACCTCTTCGCCCACCTACTATATAACCGTACCAAGGGCTCAGTTCTAGGGTTAAACTTGATTTTAGACTTGAGAGCTTTGCTCCTTTCCCCTCCGCTTGTGGAGATGGTTCCTCTTATGTTTGCGTACTCTTTCTCCTAGAGATTCAAGTAGGGAATAGCCAATCTTCCTTGCGAGGATCTACTGGACCGGTGGACCAGCCGGTAAGACAAATTGGTTCCATCAAGAGTAAGATTGGTTTGGTTCGTGAGATCCGGAGGCTTTCTCATTGGGGTTTGTTGCCGGGTGATCGACCTTATAGGTTTTGCTAGTTATCTTCCCCTTGTTTGCCACGAATTCCCCGTTTTCCCTTTGTGTTCTTCGTGTTCATCATTTCTCTCCGCCCCAAATCTGTGAAGATCGGGCCGCCCCTACATCAGTGGAGTCAGCCCATGATGTAGGGGGTTGGCCCAATCTTCACGGATTTGAGGCGGGGAAGAGGATGAACGAAGAACACGGAGGTGGAGACGAAGAACATGAGGGGAAAAAGGGAAAATCGTGGGGATAACTCGTGAAGCCTACAAGGGAGAATCACCCGGCAACAAACCCCCCAACGGAGTAGCCTCCGGATCCCAAACCCAAGTCAACAACACGCTTAATGAAACCGATTTCTCTTACCGGCCGGTCCACCGATCCAATAGAATCACCGCAGTGAAAGATTGGTTTGCACTACTAGAGACACCTAAGTGAAAGAGTAGCTACAACAAGAGGTACATCATCCTCCGCGGAGGAGCCCATCATGGGAAGGAGCAACGCTCAACTCTCAGGTTCATTCATCTCTAGTCTAAAATGGAAAAGGGGAAGTGCTATTTATAGTCTTAGTACAAAAGGTGCAGAAAAGTGGGAGACCGGCCTGAGGGCCGGCCTAGGCCGGCCGGGAGGCCGGCTGGCGCAGGCGGAGGTCAGGCCGGGAGGCCGGCGGGCTCAGGTGGGAGGCCGGCATGCTCATGTGGGAGGCCAGCTCGGAGGCCGGCAGCGTTGGGGTGGAGTCCGGCTGGGAGGCCGGCGGCCTCGGGTTGGAGCCCGGCCTGGGCCGGCTGGGGGGCCGGCGGCCTCGGGTTGGAGCCCGGCCTTGGGGCCGGCCTCCCTGTCTTCGCCTCCTTCCTCCTCTTCTTGTCCATGACGCTTCCTCCTCCTCATCGACGCGTACGCCTTGGCTGAAATCAACTCTTGGGCTTCCTCGGCACCTCCCATCGGCTTCATATCCATCGTGTCAAACCTAGCAATGCAAATGGGCGGATGCTCAAGTAGCATACCATTCCAAAGGGTAGTAAATGAGATCTCGAAGAGGAAGGAGTTCACCTTTGACGCCCATGGTGACTTGGCATGTGTCGGATGGCTTGTCATGGTGATGGACGTGGGTTGGGCTACATCATCTCCCCCTCCTTCGAAAAGCATCGTCCTCGATGCTAGCACGTCCTTATCATGTGAAGGAGATAGATGGCTTGACGTTGAAGTGGAAGTCACCATGCCGCCATTGATACCTATACGCACCAAAGACCAAACAAAATATGTGTGTGCATGATAGAGGAGCACATCATTGACGACATGTCCAAATTTGTTCATATCACCGTTAGCACAACACACATGTATAGAATGTAGTTCAAAAGCAAGGTCATTGGGAAAGCAACTCTTCGAAACATCCGCAAAAGTGGGGAACACAAAATCTCCAAGAAAAGTAGAGAAGGCTAAGATACCTATCTCATTGTGAACCATATGAAGTCCATTGCATTCAAAGCATCGGAAGGAAAAGTTTGTGAACCACACAAATTGAGGGAGGCTCTTATCATCGCCATCATGGGTGCAAACAAAGCAAAGAGAAGAGCAAGTTTTCATTGATTTTGTTGCAACACTAATAAGACAATATCCAAAGGCCTCATGACAAGACATGCCCAAAATATTATTATGGTTGCAAACAAGCCATCGGAAAGAACAATTGTTCATCATACTTTTTGCAACACATAAATCATTTACAAGGAAGATCAAGGGAGCATGAATGTCCCAAAGGAAAACCAAAGCACTCACATGTTTGCACGCGAACCAAAGGAAAGAGCAATTGTTCAATTTGTTCGATGCAAAACATGGAAAAGAAAATAGAGGTGGATTGGATCCACAAGTCGCATGAAAAATGCTCGCAAGAGCTCTTTTGGTCAACTCATGTTCAATAGATGTTGACATGATCATGCGGAAACCATTGCACACAAAATTCCATAAAAAGAAATTGTGTGCATGGTACATGAATGCATCATCCATCATGATGTATCTATCCATTTGCACATCACCAAACACACCAAAATCAAAAGGAATGTATGACATATGTGGTTGGCCAATATGCAAAAGGGAGGGTAAATTCTCAACATGGCATAAGGAAGAATCTCCAAAATGTGAGAATGCTATGGGGGCAATCTCATTGACAAGGATTTCATCATCATTGCAAGCAACACATATGAAAGAGAAATTGTTTGACATATTGCATGCAACAATGGGAGAAAAGTGAAAAGATTCATAGCAAGGCATGTATGTGGCAAGATCATCACACATATGAAATTCCACATGATCAACATTGGTTTGGAACAAGGTATCACATGGGAATATGAAAGAATCATAGGTGACATCAAAAGAGAAATCCATAGCATGCAAGCAATCACAAGTCATCATGTCCACTAGTGGGATCATGGCATCATCAACACCCATATGCGTACCTTTGTAGTCCCGCTCATGTGAAGTAGGTGTTGTGGTAGAAGTAGCGGCGTCCATGTGGCCGACTTGTACATCTTCATGGAAGCATGGGGTGTCATCGTCTTCATCCTCCATGTACATCTTCTCCATCATAGGCACCATCATGTCAAGGCTTGGCGTCGCAACATCCATGGGAACTAGTACAACATGAGAAAACACACTAGAGGTAGAGGGTAAGTTGTTAGAAATCGAAATGGCCTCACTTGACCTATCAACTACCTCTCCCAACTCAAGGTGTGTATCACTTATTCCCTCAAAGTGGAAGCACTCAATCTCGCATATGGTGGAGGCACTCAACTCACTTGCACTCTCACTCAAGTGGGCTAGGTAGCTCTCATGCTCACATGGGATTGGTACCATCTCATCATTCAATCACATAGGGATAGGCTCGGTAGTCTCAACTCCATTCGCCGCCTTGGTTGAAGGGACACTCCCATGCTCAACCTCCTCAACCTTTTCGCCTCCAAAGGACATCCCATGCTCGGCATCTCCACTTGACTCGACGTCCATAGTGGTAGAACCCTCCATGCTCGCCTCCTTGGTCGAAGGGAAAATCCCATGCTCGACCATCTTCTCACCATCATCTTGGTCACCATCTTGTAGTGGAGTGGACAATATGCTTGGTGAAGTCTCATGTGACTTGGATAAGCCGACGATGAAGTCCTCGCGGATGGACTTGAGCTCGGCTTGCTCGATCTCGAAGTTGGCATTGTCGGTGTCGAGCTTGGTCTTCCACTCGTCCAGGTTGGCCTTGAGTTTTTCCAATTTCTTCGTGAAGCTTGATCGACGCTTGGATGCCCTTTTGGTTGTGGCACGCGGAGGATACTCCATATGATGTGTACTTGCCGCCATCTTGGAAGTCGATGTAGATGCGTGATGGCGTGGCTTCGAGTAGCTTGTGTCCTCATAGTGACGTCGATGATGATCATGAGTAGATGTACGCCGATGAAAATCCTTGGTGTTCCTTGACGAAGACTCATGTGCATAGGCACTTTGCGTTGGCCGCCGTCTTGAGGGCGAAGTAGCTTGACGTTGAGGAGGAGGGTGTGTCTCCTTTCCTATAGGCGAAGATGCCTTGTGCTCCGTCTCCTTGAGCTTGAAGTAGGTGCTTGATGGCGGTGGCGCTCTTGAGTTCGTGGCCTTGAGGATCGTCTTGGTGGGGACTCATCGTCGGTGTCGTCATCCACATGATGTGTAGCGCCTCGTTGGAGATCCTTGACGTGCCTTGAGGAGTCGTAGGTCATGTAGGGTTCCGCCACATCAATGGAGTTGTAGTCGTGGTAGTGGTCCACCATGTTGTTGATGTTTGAAGGCTCGAAGTCGGTGTAGCACTCCATGTCGTGGATGGTTGCGGCATCATAGTCGTAGTAGTGGTGGTGCTCCGCCATGTAGTCCATGCTCGAGGAGGTGTTGGCGATGTCGAGGTCCACCATATCATCCATGCTTGGTCCCCCGTAGTCGTTGTCGCTCATGATGTCATCCATGCTTGGCGCGCCGTAGTCGTTGTCGCTCATCATGTTCTCATCATCATGGCCTCCATAGGATGCTCCGCTCTCACTAGACATGGTCAATCACAAGACAAGTGTATATATATGTGGAGTGGAAGGAACTAAGAAACCAACCTCACCTAGTAGATAGTATTGGAACTAGTGGACCATGCCAAGAGAAACCGATACACAAGAATGCAGGTGACTTGAATTTCAAAGATCCAAACGCAACTCCAAAACACACACGGCTTATGAGTGGATAGGTATGAATTGTGGAAAGCAAATGGAACAACCGAAAACCAAGATATTGTAAAGGCAAGTAGAGAACCATGATGATCACAAAGCAAATACAAGTCAATCTCAAAGGATATGAGTGAAGCACATAGAAACACACGCTTTGAAAAGTGGGACTCGTGCAACCAAAAATGAGCTAGTGATGGACCTAGCGAAGACTAAAGCTCAAGTCGCACAAGTACAAGAGAAACCAACTCGATTGCAAATTATTGGTGGGCTACAAGATTTGCACAAAGATACCACACCTATGAATTTTTCATCGAGCTTGCGCGACCTACAAGAGATATGGCATTGAGGCTCTTTCTTTTCTTTTCTCTTTTGATTCTTTTCTATTCTCTTTTGGCCTCTTATTCTCTTTTCTATTTTTGCCTCTCACTTTGCTTGCCAACAACAACTATATCAACTAGCGCATACAAGGTTTGCTCAGAACACTATGAGGTATCAAGTGTGCAAAGCCCAAGCAATCATAGATGAGATAGTCTCAATAGGTAAGATAGGCACAAAAGGCTTGGCTAATAAGTGATGCAAGGTGGGAGAAGATTTGGGAATGTTATACCTTTTGCCGACGATCTTCAACCTTGGAGTGGAATGCCTCTTCCTTGATCACGAAATATGGTGGCACTAGATGATGGATTAACCGCTATGGTGATGTAGAGCTTGTCGGTAGCTTCGATTAGAGACGAAAATCACCAAAAACGGAGTCCGGAGTGAAAAGTTATGGCCAAAACAATTTTTTTCGGAATTTTCAGAGAGGTCGGCCTGGGAGACGGCCTAGGCCGGTTGGGAGGCCGGTCCACCGATCCAATAGAATCACCGCAGTGAAAGATTGGTTTGCGCTACTAGAGACACCTAAGTGAAAGAGTAGCTACAACAAGAGGTACATCATCCTCCGCGGAGGAGCCTATCACGGGAAGAAGCAACGCTCAACTCTCAGGTTCATTCATCTCTAGTCTAAAATGGAAAAGGGGAAGTGCTATTTATAGTCTTAATACAAAAGGTGCAGAAAAGTGGGAGACCGGCCTGAGGGCCGGCCTAGGCCGGCCGGGAGGCCGGCTGGCACAGGCGGAGGTCCGGCCTGGAGGCCGGCGGGCCCTGGCGAGGGACCAGCCTGAGGACCGGCCTAGGCCGACCAGGAGGCCGGCGGGGAGACCGGCTCAGAGGCCGGCAATGTCGGGGTGGAGTCCGGCCTGGGCCGGCTAGGAGGCCGGCGGCCTCGGGTTGGAGCCCGGCCTGGGCCGGCTGGGGGGGGGGGGGGGGCTGGCGGCCTCGGGTTGGAGTCGGCCTAGGCCGGCTGGGAGGACGGCCTCCCTGTCTTCGCCTCCTTCCTCCTCTTCTTGTCCATGACGCTTCCTCCTCCTCATCCACGCATACGCCTTGGATGAAATCAACTCTTGGGCTTCCTCGACACCTCCCATCGGCTTCATATCCATCGTGTCAAACCCAGCAATGCAAATGGGCGGATGCTCAAGTAGCATACCATTCCAAAGGGTAGGAAATGAGATCTCGAAGAGGAAGGAGTTCACCTTTGATGCCCATGGTGACTTGGCATGTGTCGGATGGCTTGTCATGGTGATGGACGTGGGTTGGGCTACATCAGCCCATTACTTCTTTTGGGGCGAGGTCCATAGTTGGGTCCTCCTCCGTACTCACTAACGATTTATTGGGTCTATTTGTAATTTTTCAGCCTACTTGGTATCTTGGAGCATCTCCACCGGTGACGCCCAATTTATGCTCGGCGGGGACAGTTTTGGGGGTCATCGGACAGTTGTCCGGTCAAAATCAGAGCACTGCCCACACCGGCACCCCCCAACAAATCGGATGTTTTATTCTTGGGAAACGCTTCTGAAAGGACACAGATGTCGGCTAGAGGGGGGGGGGTGAATAGGCAATTTAAAATTATTACGGTTTAGGCTTGAATAAATGTGGAATAAAACTAGTGTTTAATTTATCAAGCACAAAACCTACACAAGCTAGGTTTACCTAAGTGCACCAACAACTTATGCTAAGCAAGATAAGAAACTATGTGATAGCAATATATATATAACTTCAAGCTCGAACGCTATCACAAAGATAATTGCATAAGTAAAGAGCTCCGGTATAGAAATAACCGAGGCATGCGGAGACGATGATTTATCACGAAGTTCACTTCCCAATGGAAGCTAGTCTCCGTTGGAGCGGCGCGGTGTTCACCAAAGTGAAACACCGAGTAGCCTTGAAATGGCACACCGTATCTCCTTCGTGTCCTACCACCGATGTGGCGAGGCACGAATCACTATGTTGCCGTTGAGGTTGACAACTAAAACCTTCATAAGGATGAAGCACACTCCACAAGTTGGAGGGTCTCCACCAAATGCACCGAGCCGTCAAGACTCGATGCTCCAAGGCCAGGGCACACACCACAACTCAATTGGTGGCTCCCGGCAATATCCCGAAGCCTCAAACTCCGAGACAACAATGACACACGAGGAGATTGTCGAAGTTGAAGTTGAGAAGCTTGTTACTCTTGGGTACTTGGAGTGCCCTAGAGCTTGTTCCTCTAGGGTACTTGGGGTGCCCTAGATGGTCGTTGTTGTCTCGGAGTTTGAGGCTTCGGGATATTACCGGGAGCCACCAATTGAGTTCTTCACGAGGAGCTCTTCAACCCAATGGATATTCGCAACACCACACACTTGCGCAACGTAGCCGCCCACCACGAGCGGTTTGCAATCTACTAATTCAAAGTGGAACAACAGATTACACTCAAACTTTGGTAGCAATAATGGTGAGGATATATGATGGGGGGATACTTTATAGGTAGGCCCATGGACCCGGAAAGTAGACCCGCCAAGACCAAGAAGGCCAAAGCTGGGTCGCACTTCAAGTTACATGGGCTGGGCTGGAGACAAGCCGACCAAGGCCCATGACAAAGGAAGGACTCGTCGAGGAGTCCTAGTACAACCCGGAGTTCTAACTTGGAAGACCAAGACATAGAGTAGGACTCCATGTCCAAGTCTGACCCGGTGTAAACTTGTAAGTCCAGGGACCTGACCGCCTTTATAAGGAGGGCCCTGGACCTTAGATCGATAAGCCTGGACAAGCCAGAGAACTCGCAACATCAGACCCCACAGAGATTGAAGTCGCCGGATCTCGAGTTAGCGAGATCAGGTTCTTGTAATCGAGAGCAAGTCATATCAATAAAGCCGAAGTAGGAAGTAGGTCTTTACCTCCATCGAGAGGGTCCGAACCTGGGTAAATCCTTGTCCTTAGGTGAGATTAACAACTCTTACGTACTTCAATCACCAATGGCCCCGCAACTTATCTTCCCTGAGGAAGAACTCGCCGTGACAACCCCACGACAGTTGGCGCCCACCGTAGGGCATGTGATGAAAGGAGTTGAGATCGTAGGAGAAGCTCGCCGAGGTATGGAGAAACTTGCCATCGGGCGACTTTACACCAATCATCTTGGAGAGACAAAGATCGATGACTTAGGATGGAGCTCGGAGATGGATGAAGTCGACGAGGGCTATCAACTCATCTTCGGCCAGATCAATGTGTTTGTCGGTATGATCAGTACTTCAGGTAACCGTGCTAATCAGTTGAATTCAGGATCAGAGTCAACAACTATGGTGGAGTCCGGTGGAGAGGAGTCCGTTGGAACATCACAGGTCGGCATAGTTGCCAAGGAAAAGGAGCCGGAGTCGGATCCAGAGCCAGATTATGATGCAGACTCTGAGTCAATTTTACCTCTGTTTGAAGATCAACTTGGGTATGGAATCGAGGAGGAGTACGTGCAGTCACCAACACGTCCACGTCACGTTGGAGTCTACGTGAATAGTGCGGACAACGTGGGTGGAAATCAATTCGATCCCAATCTGCTGACAAAGGAAATCACAGCAGACAGTGCGGCGGCTCGTGCAGAGGAGTTGCTGGCGGCTCGTGAGGCATTAGAGAAGCAATTGGCAGATGTGGCAGAGGCAAATCGTAGGATAGCAGCAGATCAAGCCCTTGTACAGGCAGAGCAGGCACGTATACAAGCTGAGCAAACTCGCATACACACAGAGCACGAGCGTGTACAAGCTGAAGCAGCAGCAGTGCGCAATCGCCAACAGGAACTCGCCTCAGTTCAGCATTGCAGGACTCGAAGCCGACTGCATGAGGGAGTCATCATAAACCCAACCAACTTGTTTCAGACGCCAACAGGTCCAGGCGTAGGAGCACCTGGAGCAGGAGCGCCACCACCACCACCACCACCCCCAGGAGGAAACGGAGGACTCGGAGCAGGACCTGGTGCCAATGCACCACCCCCGCCACCTGAAGGAGGATTCGGCGGTATGGGTCCCCCGCTGCAAAGGTTCCATACACCTGCAGGACACTACTCAAACCCAATTGACAACGTACATGCAGCAACCATGGTACTAGACAGAATCCCACTTATGGAAAATCCAACAGGTCAAGAGGCACGACTCGCCATAGATATGTTAAAAACGGCATTGGCGCAACAAGCCCTCTATCCCAATTTCCCAGATGCAAGTCGACTTCATTCAATTCCATACAATTCCAGAGGAAGGAGTCGGCATGACAAGTCTCATCCGGCCGGGTCGTCGAGCGCAAGACGCCGCGAACTGGCGAGGAATCAACCACATATACCCACTACTTCGGAAGCTCAAAGGCGAGTTGATGAAGCAAGGAACAGAAGAGCTGCAGCGACCAGAGCCCCAGAAGTCGGAGGAGCCGGTGGGCCAGCGCCAGCAACAACAGCACCAGTAATGAACCCGCCGCATCGTGCGCTCACTGAGGTAACCTCACCAGGGAGTTCTCCATCATTAACAGGACCCGCATGTCTTTCAGAGGCCATTAGAGCCGTGGCTTTTCCAGATAACTTCAAGGAACCGCACAAGGTGGGTAACTATGAACCAAATATGGACCTGACTTCGTGGCTTAGCAGTTATGAGATGGCAATGAGTATCAGAAACTCTTCAGAAGGGCTGTGCGCCAAGTTTATGTATCTTATGATGGATGAGACAGCCAAAGTTTGGATGAGGAACTTGCCTCCCAGGTCCATTAATTCATGGGAGCAGTTGAAGACAGCTTTTGTGCAAAATTTCCAAGGAACTTGCAGGAAGCTGAGCACCATAGAGGATTTAGAGCGATGCACTCAGCGGAAGGGTGAGTCCGCCAGGCACTGGATGAAGCGAGTCTCAGAAATCATCAATTCATCGCAAGGGCTCCCACCCATCTCTGTGCTGATGGCATTGGAGAGAAACTGCAGCTATAATCCTTTGAGCTGGAAGTTGGGACGTATGAAAGATAGTTTAAATCAGGGCATACCTATCACCATTGGAGAGATCATGGTTGGAGCCAATAAGCACGCATCCACGGACAAAACCAAGGACCCGGAAGAAGCTGGAAAAGGACAAGGGGGCAGTGGACCAAGTGAGAATCAAAATCAAGGTCCAAACCATGGTGGCACTAAGAGGCCATATGGAGACAACTCTGACCTGGTAGCTAACACAAACACTGGGGTCAGACGCAAGGACAACAACTCTCAAGGATATCAAGGGCGTAGGCCAAGTAAAGAGGAGATCTTGGCGAGTCCATGTCCTAAACACGCCAGAAACGGGAGGTGTGGTCATACCTTGGGACAATGTGTGGATCTGCAGCATGGCAGAGTCGCAGGACCAGGCAATAGGAACAACGACAATGGATATCGAGGAAACAATGGTAATGGAGGACCCGACAACCATGGCGCGGGTGAAGGGGTCGCAGCATGGAAAACAAAAATTTTCTACGCGGCAAAGCGGAATAAACCCCAAGGATCTAGATCTATGAGATGAAGATAGCGAAGATGAGATCCAATCTCTTACCCTCGAAGATCAACAAACGCGTTTTGTCGGTGCAGGGGTTGGCTAGTCGATCCCCGCAACTAGACTCGTCTAGTCGCGAGGAGATGTATTATCCTCGAGATCCAATCCGGTGAAGTGCAGCAACGGGCAGCACCTCCGCGGCGTCCACACGTACAGCTCGATGAAGACGTCGACTCCTTGATCCCGCAAGCGAGAAGACGTGGCCTTGATGATCTCAGCAGCACGACGGTAGTGCCGGTGATGATGACGATCTCCGCGAGCAGGGCTTCGCCAAGCCAAGCAAGAGGAGAGGGAGAGGAGCAAGGTGGCGCAGCAGCCCTAGGGCATAGGGGTGGTGCGGCTAGGTGTGGAGGAGAGGTGGCGGCAGCCCTTCGGGGTAAGGGGTGCGGCTAGGGTTTAGAGGGAGAGAGGGGGGGTGCGGCTAGGGGGCAGCCTCCAAGGTGTTTCGTGCGCCTCCCCCTCCCCTCCTTTATATAGGAGGTCGGCTAGGGCTTGGGCAGGGGGCCGGCCGGCCCCTCCTTGCTTGCCCCCCAAGTTGGAGTCCTTCTAGAACTCCTCCTTGGGCCCCCTTTCCTAAAGGGATGGAGGGCCCAACTCCTAGTCCAACTAGGAGTGGGACTCCCCTCCTTCTCCCTTAGCCGCACCACCCATATGGGCTTAGGTGGTGCGCCCCACCAAGTGGTGGCAGCACCCCTTTGCACCATGTGGGCCCCATACAAAATATGGTCCCACTTCTAGACCCTTCTAGAACATTCCGGAACCTTCCGGTACCCTATAAAAAATTTCCGGAACTTTTCCAAAACCTCCGGAAACCACTTTCCATATATGAATCTTATTCTCCGGACTCCTCCGGAACTCCTCGTGACGTCCGGGATCCCATCCGAGACTCCGAATCACCATTCGTTCACTTCATCATTTAATTCATCGCAAAACCTAATTTCATCGGAACGTTAAGTGTGTGACCCTACGGGTTCGAGAATGCATAGACATGATCATATCAATAATTAATAGCGGGACCGGGATGTCCATATTAATTCCTATACACTCAACGAAAACCTTTTCTCGATTGAACCACGATGCCGGAGATTCAATTAATCTCATATACGATTCCCTTTGTCTCACGATATTTTACTTGCCCGAGATATAATCGTTGACATCCCCATGTCTAGTTTAATCTCGTTACCGGCAAGTTCTCTTTACTCGTCCATAATATAGGATCCCGGTGATTACAACTTAATCACATGTCTGCAGACTTTTGATGCTATATTACCGAGAAGGCCTGGAGATATCTTCTCCGTCACATGGAGGGACAAATTCCACTCTCGATTCATATCACCCAACAACCCACCATCGGAGATACCTGAAAGCCACCTTTATAATCACCCAGTTACGAAGTGACGTTTGATGTCCACAAAGTATTCCTCCGGTGAACGGGAGTGATATAATCTCATGGTCTAAGGAAACTATATTTGGCATACTAAAAGTGTTGACAACAAAACTTTTGTGACACGATTAATTGCAACTCTTTATTTGGGTCATGTCCATCACACCATTACTCCTAATGATATGACTCCGTTATCAAGTGACTATAACAAGTCCATAGTTAGGAAACTCTAACTATCTCTTGATCAACGAACTAGTCCTGTAGAGGCTCACTAGGGACTCCGGATGTTTATATTCCACACATGTATTATGTTTCCATTTAATACAATTATAGCATGGATAATAAACTATTATCATAAACGTGAATATGCTTAATAAACCATTTTATTATTGCCTCTAGGGCATATTCCCAACAGTCTCCCACTTGCACTAGAGTCAATAATCTAGTTTACATTTCCGCGATCCAACACCCATGGAGTCTCACTCATGAAGTCTCAGTGCTGATCATGTTTGCTTGTGGAAGAGGTTCTGTCCGTGCTCTGTACTTTACAGCTCTTTATGTCCTTTGCAAAATTGTAACTGTCACCTAATTTGACATTACTTTATCATCACATGATAAACTTCCTATCATCCCATGATAAAGCTCATTATCTTATAATGTATATAATATGTTTGGTTATAGAGTGAGATATTCATATCCTTTTATGCCTATATGTATGTTCAGTCAAATGGACTTTCCCACAACACATGCATCTGGAACTCACTCAATCTTGAAACAACTTTCTCAAACCAAAATATTATATCTTATTTCAATCCTTGAATTAATCATATACTCCTATATGTTGTTGACTTAACAAATCAACAGTGAACCTTGTCACTTTGATATTTCCGATCATGCTTTCGCTGTGCTACTCCGATATTAAGAGATCCCTAATTTAGTCTGGCTTTATGACTTCAACCAAGTCCACCATTTTCTAAATTTATCTCAATCTCATGAAAAATGACTCCTCATTCAACATGTTCTTACAATTAAGAACTTGGGTCACATATCGTCATATACAAACATATGGTTCTTATATGTTGAGATCTATGAACAATTCATATTGAATTCCAACATATCCTCCAACCATCAATTTTGTACTGAGTTCTCTAACTCAATGCTTCACCTATATATCACAATGAGATGAACCATTCTTCTCTTGTTTCATTTTGAACTCCTTCAAAATATTTAGGTTAAACATCTGACTTTACTGTTTATTAAACTTATCTATCCTCCATAGATACATTCATCTACATGAATATTTGACTTTCAAACTAACTTCATAAGTTATGCATTGGTCCATGACAACATTTACAACATTTATGAAATCTCCATTTCATTCAAACACTATGTTGTAAACTCCCATTCAAATATACCTCATACACATATTAAATTGTGAAGCCACTTTGGCTCCCACTCAGAAATATGTTATCTTTATATTTGACCATGATTAACTAGCTCCCACTCAAACATATGTCACCACATATTTTGATTATGGAAATTAATTTCTGCTCTAACTTAATATATGTCACCACATATCTTAATTAGATCTCACTCAGTTTCTTATGCACTTTCTCGACACTTTGGACTCCTCCAAAACTCTTAACTCTTAAGATTCGAGAACTCATATACGAACCGCCAGCACCTTGCTAGCTCTAAGTTTTATTTATTCCACGCAAACTCTTTTGCAAAATAAATATGTGAAACATTCTTTTCACAAAATCAAGTAACAATTACTTTATGATTTAAACTTAAAGTGGAATGACTCTTAGTCACTTTCGTATTTAAAGTTTCTATTTCTTCTTTTGTAGTTTTGTAGGTATGTCTTGTTTCCCAAACACGACAAGTAAATCACGAATATTATTTTGCAACTTTTGACAAAATTCATACTCTTGAAACCTACATCTCTTTAGACAAGCTAAACCATAATTCAATGATCACCATCATTAAAACCTTTTATGTGTCAAGTTTTATCCAACATAGCACTTTACATATGTGCCACTTGATACATAAACATGAAAGGTTTAATCTTTCTAAATTCATTCCAACAATTCTTTTATCCATGAAACCATTTCACGATAAAACCACTAAAATACATAACACAACCAAACACATTGGTTTGTCCCTTTTAGTCTCACATTGTGGAATCTCTATTCATAATCTCATATGAATATTCTACAAAACTTTATTTGCTATGGCTTTTAATTATCTCATAATTATTGAAACCACTATTTCACATAACTCATATGCGAAACGCAAATCATTAAATAGATCCTTTATTTAAAACAGGAGTGTTATCAAAATAAATCTAAATGATACTAATGAAACCTTAAAACCAAAGACCCTTCTTTATGACCACATAATATCAAATATAATGTGATTACAATACTTTAGGTTTATCAAAACACTTTTGAACAATCTCTAAATATTGTAATTTGTGATAACACTTGTCACAAGTCACCATACTAAACAATAACTCAAATATTTTGTCTCTTTTGATCAAATCGAAAAGACTCAATTATCTTGTTAACTCAATATCCTCTACTTCCAAAATCTCATCATGACATGAATAAATACTCCTATTTACTCATCCATGATAAAACAATGATGTCTTTTATTTACTGAAAAATACAACCAACACTTGTGTTTATTTTCAGCAACTCATGGCATTTTCAGAAAATGGCATTTTTAATCACACTACTTAGTGATGCGCATCAAGATGCTCTTCAGCACTAATAGTATAATTAAAACAAATCTCATCATTAAGTATTGGATATTTTAGCATGTCTTTATTTTATAAGTGTTTAACTAATTATCGTTTAAATCTAGCAAAGGACAATAATCTCATAATCGAAACGTGATCTCCAAAAAGGATTACTCATGAAAACAGAACAACCATTTGTCTTTAACATGAATGACCGTCTCACAAACCGAGACACACTAATTTAAGATCACACTTAATTCGATTACAAAACTCATTCAAATCCTCTAATTTAAAACGATAAATGTAGAAGTGAAATGACGCCAGCATCAACTCCTTGATTGCCATCTTCCCGCGAAATCCACTCAGTCCCTCCATGCACTTCTCAAACGGCAGGCCCTGTTTTCATAAAACAGCACAAGTATCAAATACTTAGCTCACCATAAGTGTAAATGGGACATTTAAACATTTATAACTAGTATATCAAAATATACCTTCTGCGTTGGCTACTCCGCCTGCTACGGGATTCCTTTCGATCTGACGAAGTCGAGACATCAGTTCCGGATAAGTGATCGAATCCCTTTCCTTGACATAGTCTCTGACACAATTCTTGAATTTGGGATGAAGCGAATGCAACAACCCATCTATCGCGAATTCGTCACTCATCTCCATATCCCAAGCATCCATAAGAGTGTAATATATCCTATACATTTTCTTCAGATGATCCTCTAAGCGATCATTTTCTTCCATCTTAGTTGAAAGAAACACACCCAGACCTTCAAACCTTGCAATTCTCACTTGTGCTATGAACATTTCCTTTAGCTTAGTGACAGTCTCAATGGCACTCAAGTTCTTGAATTGTTTGGATAGGTCTGAATTCATGAAGACACTCATCAACCAATTGACTTGAATGTGAGTCTTACTCCGACTGAGCCAATCCATACGCTTGTTGTAACTCGCAGAAGCATCGGGTTTTTCTTCTAAGGGTTCATGTAACACGTAGAGCTGATCATTGGTTGATAGGACTTCTCTAAGACGTTCATACCACTCGATGAAGTTTGACCCATCGAGACGCAGCTCCTCAGCAAGAAACATACTACTATAGTCGCCATGATCTACAAGGATTTTGCAAAGACATCTTTAGGACACTTGTTTATGATAATTTTAGTTCAATTTAATCAAATTAACGAACTCCCACTAAACTCAACATCTCTCCGGTTGATTAGTGACACACGATCCAAATCCACTACACCACCACCGATCATCACGTGAGATGATGTAGTTTCAATGGTGAACAACTCAGTGTTGATCATATCATTCATATGACTCGTGTTTAACCTTTCGGTTCCGTGTTCCCGAGGCCATGTCTGTACATGCTAGGCTCGTCAAGACAACCGTAGTATTTCCGCATGTGCAAACTGGCTTGCACCCGTTGTATGTGAACGTTGAATCTATCACACCCGATCATCACGTGATGCTTCGAAACGACGAACTTTCGCAACGGCGCATACTAGGGGAGAACACTTAATTATCTTGATATTAACATGAGAGATCACCTTATCATGCTACCGTCGCGATCACATCTAAGCATAACAATAAGGTGCATAAAAGGGATTAACATCACATGCAATTCATAATTGTGATATGATATGGCCTTTCTTCATATGCTCTTAGATCTCCATCTTCAAAGCACCGGCAAGATCTCCATCTCCGGCATGATCTCCATCATCTTGGCGCCATCACCATGGTTGTCCACCAACTATTGCAACTACAACTAATGCTACTCTTAGCAATAAAGCAAAGCAATTACATGGTGATTTCATTGACACGCAGGTCACATAAAATAATAGACAACCATATGGCTCCTGCCGGTTGCCGTACTCGTCGACATGCAAGTCGCGAAATATTACAAACATGATCATTGCATACATTATCACAAATCACATTGGCCATATCACATCACTTGACCCCCTCTGCAAAAACAAGTTAGACGCCTCTACTTTGTTTATGCAAATTTTACGTGGCTTGGGTCAACGAGATAGAACCGTTCTAATCTACGCAAAACCACAACGGTGATATAATAGTTGCTTATTTACTCATCCTTTTGAAAGGCCTTCCATTGAAAATTGCATCCTCACTAAAGCAAGAGAAACAGACACCCGCCAGCCACTTATGCAAAACAAGTTGCATGTCAGTCGTGGAACCGGTCTCTCGTGCGTGGACGAGTAAGGTTGGTCCGGGCCGCTTCAATCTCACAATACCGCAAAGATGCAAAGTGCACGCGAGAAGGTAGCAACATAAAATATCAACGCCCACAACTCCTTGTGTTCTAATCGCATCAACACCTACGAATAGATCTAGGCTCTGATACCACTGAAGGGGTCGCAGCATGGAAAACAAAAATTTTCTACGCGGCAAAGCGGAATAAACCCCAAGGATCTAGATCTATGAGATGAAGATAGCGAAGATGAGATCCAATCTCTTACCCTCGAAGATCAACAAACGCGTTTTGTCGGTGCAGGGGTTGGCTAGTCGATCCCCGCAACTAGACTCGTCTAGTCGCGAGGAGATGTATTATCCTCGAGATCCAATCCGGTGAAGTGCAGCAACGGGCAGCACCTCCGCGGCGTCCACACGTACAGCTCGATGAAGACGTCGACTCCTTGATCCCGCAAGCGAGAAGACGTGGCCTTGATGATCTCAGCAGCACGACGGTAGTGCCGGTGATGATGACGATCTCCGCGAGCAGGGCTTCGCCAAGCCAAGCAAGAGGAGAGGGAGAGGAGCAAGGTGGCGCAGCAGCCCTAGGGCATAGGGGTGGTGCGGCTAGGTGTGGAGGAGAGGTGGCGGCAGCCCTTCGGGGTAAGGGGTGCGGCTAGGGTTTAGAGGGAGAGAGGGGGGTGCGGCTAGGGGGGCAGCCTCCAAGGTGTTTTTTTGCGCCTCCCCCCTCCCCTCCTTTATATAGGAGGTCGGCTAGGGCTTGGGCAGGGGGCCGGCCGGCCCCTCCTTGCTTGCCCCCCAAGTTGGAGTCCTTCTAGAACTCCTCCTTGGGCCCCCTTTCCTAAAAGGGTGGAGGGCCCAACTCCTAGTCCAACTAGGAGTGGGACTCCCCTCCTTCTCCCTTAGCCGCACCACCCATATGGGCTTAGGTGGTGCGCCCCACCAAGTGGTGGCAGCACCCCTTTGCACCATGTGGGCCCCATACAAAATATGGTCCCACTTCTAGACCCTTCTAGAACATTCCGGAACCTTCCGGTACCCTATAAAAAATTTCCGGAACTTTTCCAAAACCTCCGGAAACCACTTTCCATATATGAATCTTATTCTCCGGACTCCTCCGGAACTCCTCGTGACGTCCGGGATCCCATCCGAGACTCCGAATCACCATTCGTTCACTTCATCATTTAATTCATCGCAAAACCTAATTTCATCGGAACGTTAAGTGTGTGACCCTACGGGTTCGAGAATGCATAGACATGATCATATCAATAATTAATAGCGGGACCGGGATGTCCATATTAATTCCTATACACTCAACGAAAACCTTTTCTCGATTGAACCACGATGCCGGAGATTCAATTAATCTCATATACGATTCCCTTTGTCTCACGATATTTTACTTGCCCGAGATATAATCGTTGACATCCCCATGTCTAGTTTAATCTCGTTACCGGCAAGTTCTCTTTACTCGTCCATAATATAGGATCCCGGTGATTACAACTTAATCACATGTCTGCAGACTTTTGATGCTATATTACCGAGAAGGCCTGGAGATATCTTCTCCGTCACATGGAGGGACAAATTCCACTCTCGATTCATATCACCCAACAACCCACCATCGGAGATACCTGAAAGCCACCTTTATAATCACCCAGTTACGAAGTGACGTTTGATGTCCACAAAGTATTCCTCCGGTGAACGGGAGTGATATAATCTCATGGTCTAAGGAAACTATATTTGGCATACTAAAAGTGTTGACAACAAAACTTTTGTGACACGATTAATTGCAACTCTTTATTTGGGTCATGTCCATCACACCATTACTCCTAATGATATGACTCCGTTATCAAGTGACTATAACAAGTCCATAGTTAGGAAACTCTAACTATCTCTTGATCAACGAACTAGTCCTGTAGAGGCTCACTAGGGACTCCGGATGTTTATATTCCACACATGTATTATGTTTCCATTTAATACAATTATAGCATGGATAATAAACTATTATCATAAACGTGAATATGCTTAATAAACCATTTTATTATTGCCTCTAGGGCATATTCCCAACAGCGGGAGCGGGCCATAATCCCAACTTACAGCAAGGAGGAGGTAACCAGCAGGGCGGGTTCCAGCAGAACCCGAAGCAGCTTCATGATGGCCAAGGGCAATATTATGTCACAACTCGACCACAGAACCCGAGTCAGGATAGTTATCATGTTTTCACAACAAGTATGTCCAAGCGTGCCAGGAAGTTGAAAGTTCGAGCTGTTAATGCAGTGGAACCAGCAGTTCCACAGTGGCTCAAGTGGTCAGAGCAAGTCATCACATGGAGTATGGCAGATCATCCACCAAGAGTCGACGACCCAGGGCTCCTAGCTTTAGTTGTAGCACCTCAAGTTGGGGGCTACACATTAAACAAGGTGCTTATGGATGGTGGAAGCAGTATTAACATCTTATACTATGACACATTCAAGAGGATGAAACTGCAAGATAGGCAGTTGATACCAACTGAGACAGTTTTTCATGGGATAGTACCAGGGAAGTCAGCAAAACCCATTGGTAAGATTTATCTTGAGGTAGCTTTTGGCACAATGGAAATTTTTTGTTCAGAGATTATGCCCTTTGAGGTAGTTGATCTTAAGAGTCCATACCATGCTCTTTTTGGTCGACCAGCATAATTTAAGTTCATGGCCAGACCATGTTATGTTTACTTGAAGCTTAAGATGCCAGGTCCAGCAGGAGTCATTACAGTTAATGGCAGCAGACAAATGGCATTGGAGTGTGAACAGGGAGATGCAGCTATGGCCAAAACAGCTTGTGCTCAGGAAGAGCTGAAATTTTATAAGGCAAATGTGGACACGGAGGACAACTCAGTGCTCAAAAAGCCAGCCATAGAGGAGAAGATGAAATTCAAGTCAGCTCAGGACACAAAGCAAGTTGATTTCACCCCTGGTGACTCTTCCAAGCAGTTCACCATCGGGGCACACCTCTTTGAAAAATAGGAAATCACGCTCATCGAGTTCATCCGTGAGAACCGGGACGTCTTTGCATGGAAGCCATATGACATGCCAGGTGTCCCGAGGGAACTCGCCGAGCACAGCTTACATGTTAACCCCAATGCAAGACCTGTAAAACAGGGACTTCGCAAGTTTCATGATGACAGAAGTAAAGCCATTGGAGAAGAGGTGGCTCGGCTCCTCGCAGCTGAGTTCATCAAGGAAGTTTTTCACCCAGAGTGGGTGGCCAACCCAGTACTAGTACCAAAGAAAACAGGAGAGCTACGTATGTGCATCGACTTCACGGGTCTCAACAAGCACTGCCCTAAGGATCTGTTTGCATTACCTCATATAGACCAGATCATTGACTCCACAGCTGGATCAGAGCTACTTTGTTTCTTGGATGCCTACTCAGGGTACCACCAGATCAGACTCAAGAAAGAGGATGAGCTGAAGACATCTTTCATTACATCCTTTGGAGCATTTTGCTATATGACAATGCCCTTTGGACTCAAGAATGCGGGAGCTACATATCAAAGGTGTATTCAGAACTGTTTCAAGGAGCAAATTGGAAGGAATATTCACGCTTATGTGGACGATGTAGTCATCAAGTCTCAGAAAGTTGACTCTTTAATAGCAGACCTGACAGAAACCTTTGATAACCTGCGCAAGTACAAGATGAAGCTCAATCCAGCCAAGTGTGTTTTTGGAGTCCCTGCAGGCAAACTCCTTGGCTTCATTGTTTAAGAGAGAGGCATTGAAGCAAACCCAGAGAAGATCAAGGCTATTCACAACCTACAGAGGCCAACTTGCCTAAAGGACGTTCAGAAACTCACTGGTTGCGTAGCGGCTCTAAGAAGATTCATCTCAAGACTCGGAGAGAAGGCGGGTCCCGTCTACCGACTCCTGAAGAAGTTAGACAAATTCTTATGGGACAAAGAAGCCGACGATGCTTTTGAGGGCTTGAAGAAAACCCTATCATCAGCACCAGTACTTGCAGCTCCTACAAATAAGGAGCCCATGCTATTATATGTGGCTGCCAATGAAAGAGTTGTCAGCGCGGTGGTAGTTGTGGAATGTACAGAGGAAGGTAAAGAGTATCCAGTACAGAGGCCTGTTTACTATATCAGTGAAGTCCTTACAGATTCGAAACAAAGGTACCCTCAGTGGCAGAAGCTAGTTTATGGAGTTTTCCTAGCAAGTAGGAAGCTTAAGCACTATTTCCAAGAGCATCCAATCAAAGTGGTGAGCTCAGCACCACTAGCTGATATCATACGCAATAGAGATGCAACAGGGCGAGTCGCCAAGTGGGCAATTGAATTGGGTCCTTATCATATCACATATGAGCCTAAGACAGCCATTAAGTCTCAAGCTTTGGTCGACTTCGTCAATGATTGGACTGACTTCACCTCCTCACAAAGTTCACCCTGCACCAAATATTGGACAATGCACTTCGACGGGTCCAGACAGCTAGAACGCTCAGGAGCCGGCGTGGTTTTAACTTCACCTAAAAGAGATAAGTTGGCATATGTCCTTCAATTGCATTTTGATTGTACAAACAACATGGCAGAGTATGAAGCTTTGCTACATGGACTCCGTTTGGCCAAGGAAATGAACAACAAGCGCATCAGGTGCTTCGGGGACTCAGATCTCGTGGCACAGCAAGTATCTGGAACCTGGGACTCGAAGGATGCAAATATGGCAGCTTACAGAAGAGCAGTCGAACAAATAGCCGGGTTCTTTTCTGGTTATCAAGTGGAGCATATTGACAGACGCAAGAATGAGGCTGCCGATGCATTATCATGACTCGGCTCTCGTCGAGAGAAAGTACCTCCCAAGGTGTTTGTAGAAGAACTCCATCATCCATCAGTCAAGTTACCTTCAGAAGAGGAGTTAGCCTTCCCAGACCCAGAGTCAGCACTTGTGGCAGCAGTACGGGCAATCCCAGCATGGACATAGCCCTACCTTGCATATCTCCTTCGAGGTGAACTACCAGAGGATGAAGTCAAACAGAGACAAAACATCAGACGGTGCAAGTCCTACACAGTCATTGATGGCGAGTTGTATAGAAGGAGTACCACTGGAGTCTATCAGAGGTGTGTGTCTCCAGAAGAGGGCAGACAAATCTTGCAAGAAATCCAAGCAGGTGATTGTGGTCATCATGCATCCACTAGATCCTTGGTGTCAAAAGCTTTCAGACACGGGTTCTTTTGGTTAACAGCACATTTGGACGCAGAAAAGATAGTTCGAGTTTGTGATGGATGCCAAAGGTACGCAAGGCAAGACCACATGCCAGCCCAAGAACTCAGAACTATTCATATCACTTGGCCGTTTGCGGTTTGGGGGCTTGTGATATGGGCACGACGGAGGAGGTGCAGCCTAACTTCAGGACTCCACCAAGCTAGAGTTGTCAATTGTAATTTTATTTATGTCTTTGCTATTTTTAATAAATGTTCGGTTTGGGCCTGTCCAAACGAACTAGCTAGGCCCATTAGTGGGGCGCCCCAACTAGGTCGGTACTGTAGCTACAGTACGTCGCTACAGTACGCCCCACCTCATCCATATAAGGAGCTGTCCGAGTTAGGGTTGAGGGAGTTCAATTCATTAGTCAAAATCACTTATAGTTTTGTGCTCCATTGGTGAAGCTTCCCTCCGGGGACGGCGATGCCGTTTAGCGAATAAATATTGCTCCGGAGGTTCTTGTGTTCATCGAGAATTATCGTGCTCAGGTTAGATGCGTGGTGATCTTCATCACGTTGCTCGCTGGTTTATTCCTCGCCTTCTGGTGACGCCGTTGGCATTGTTAGAAGGATTTACTATCCGGGTTACTCACTGTGAAAGATCGGGCAAAACTCATAGGATCATTGGTTTGATCCTTTATCATGTGGTATCAGAGCGCTGGGTTTATCACCGTGAGTTCGTCCTATTGATCGTCGATCTGCTTGGCGTTGGTGGCTGCATAGCGAGTTGAAGAGCAAAGATCGGATCGGATCTGTTTCCGTGTGTGTGGTGTCCGGGCAGAAAAAGAAGGAAAGTTTGGTTCCGCGTGAGTCCAGGCCAAAAAGGAGATCAAGAAAGGAAAAAAAAATCGTGTTGATTGGGCTGATTACGAGAGTTCCGGCCGGACGACTTGCTGATCGGTACGTGCAGTTGAGTTCTGATCTTGTACGTATTTGGCTTAAAAAAAGGAAAGTGCAGATTGGATATGATCTGGTACGTGGACAGTTGGGACACGTGAGTACTATTCAGTTCAGGTTTTGCCTCTTTTGATTTCCGTGTACTGTAGCTACAGTAGCGTGTGATTACTATGGCAAGAGGTGTCAAAGTGGCAAGAAATCAGGTGATGTTTTCAATGACTATCTCGATATCTTAAATGGTGTTGCATCCGATGAATCTGAGATTAAGTGGAGGCTTCCTTACTTTGCAACGGCTGAAGATTATGAGTCGTGGGAACGTCTTATGCTTCAGGGATTTCACCGATGTGATACTTATGATCAACTGGACAACAATATGCGTTTACATCTTGCAGTCCGACGTGTGGATGGGGAGGTAGCCAATTGGTGGGATAAGGAGATGTGTGAGAAAGACATTTACTATGCAACCTGGGTTTATTTCAGGAAATTTCTGCGGGTGTGCTTTGTGACATCTCGTCGCATGGTACATAGTATTAAGTCCAAGGTAAATGTGGCGCAGCCACCCAGGATTGTGCAACAGTTGGCTGATGTTGGCAAGAGGACACCGATGTTATCAAAGGCAGTTGCAGCTATTCCCATTCCTTCTCAGGAAAGGTTAGCACATGCGGTTGCAAAGACTTCAGCGCCTTGTTCCGTGGATGTTAAGGCACCATGTGCAGAGGAGGACACGAAGGTTGTTCTAGTGCTGCCGGTGACCAAGGAAGTACCAACAGAATTCATATCCGAGGAGAAGAAGGATGGTGTTGACAAGGTATTGGTGTGTACTGAAACTGCATTGGAAGAGGTAGTACCATTGAGAGAGTTGAATATGCAACTCAAGAGGATACATGAGGAGGCTTGCAAAATAGTTGACAAGGGTCAGCGATGGAGTTTATTTCAGACTCAGTGCATGATAAAAGGCAAAGAGTGCAAGCTCATGATTGATGGTGGTAGCTGTACTAATGGCATAAGCAAGGCAATGGTGGCAGCGTTGGGGTTGTCCACATGGCGTATTCCTGAACCTAAGCATCTTGAGTGGTTGAATATCTGCGGTATGCTGAAGGTTACACATAAGGTACGTGTGCCATTTACAGTTAGTGACTATGTTGATGAGGTTGAGTGCGATGTGTTGCCATTGGAGGTGTGTGGGCTGTTACTTGGACGTCCATGGCAGTATGATCGCAATGCTATGCATGCTGGAAGAGCAAATACATATTCGTTTGTGCATGATGGCAAACAGCGGACTTTGAAGCCTATGCAATATGATCAAATCAAGTCCGATGTGGTGCTGGTGGTGCGCAAGGAGAAGTTGCGCAAGGCTAAGCCGCCGAGGTTAGCACAGGTGGAGCATGATGCACGAAGCATTACTGTTGATATTGCTTCAGCTATGCCTGTAGATGACAAGCCAGTTCTTGTTAGTGACAAGCCAGTTGAAGTACATCCTCTTATTGATGAGAGGAAGGATGTGGCAGCATGTGTTCCAGTTTGTGTTGACAAAGGTGTTCAAACCGATGATGATTGTGCTGATTGTGTCTCGGTGCGTGTGGTACCGCGAGTAGACGGTCGCAGCTATGTCAGCACACCTGTGAGGCGTTCTGTTGGAGCAGCAGTGCGGATGCACAAAGGGAAAGATGGACATGTTCGTCAGTTGTGTGGTCCGGGCATTACCACTTTGCGAGGTCGTACAACGAAGGCTCATGTTCAGCGACAAAAGGCTCCAGCAAGGGTTCCTAAGAGAGGGCAGGTTGGCGCTACATCGCTACCATGGCAAGGTTTCAATCAGGTTCCTGCCACGGCACGCATTGATGCAGTTTCCTGCCGCGGCATAGTTTCGCCCAGATTTCTACCGCAGCACAGCAAGGAGAAGATGGTGGCGCCACAGTTCATATGGAGAAGAAAATCAAGTCAAGCAAGCCAAGAGGGAGGATGTGGAGTGGAAGGCAAGTGAGACTTGAAGATGGTGAAGACGTGTGATGTTGTTGCTGATATCACGCCACCTTTTCGAGCCAACCCTCAAGCGTTGAGGACAACGCTTCTTGAAGGGGGGGAGGATGATATGGGCACGACGGAGGAGGTGCAGCCTAACTTCAGGACTCCACCAAGCTAGAGTTGTCAATTGTAATTTTATTTATGTCTTTGCTATTTCTAATAAGTGTTCGGTTTGGGCCTGTCCAAAGGAACTAGCTAGGCCCATTAGTGGGGCGCCCCAACTAGGTCGGTACTGTAGCTCTCCGAAGAACTAGGGGCCACACTCAGCACCTTAGGCGTGCACACAATAGATGGTAAACGCTCGGCATCCACATAATACAACTCATCTTCAAGTTCCTCGTCAAACTTAGCATTAGGATCCACCTCATCACCACTCTCATACTCATCGGTCTCCTCATTGATCAACATGACCTTCTTGTTGGGACACTCACGCTTGAAGTGACCCTTGCCTCCACACGTATGACAATTCATATCACGTGTACGAGCTGTAGAATTGGAAGAGCCAGTAGCACTTGCAGCAGGTTGTGGTGATTGCTTGGCATTAGGAGCAACTGAAACCGACTTGGAAGGAGCAGCACCACGGAAACTAGGAACAGGACTAGGCGGTACCACACTAGGTGTTGCTCGTGATGACACACTACCTCGCCCATAGGAAGAACGAGGCACATATTTGGCATCTTCGGCCAACTGTAACTCAGCTTCACGTGCTTGATGTAACAAATCTTGCACATCGCCATATTGATGATGACGTACAATTCTCTTGATGTTAAAGCTCAAACCTGAAAGGAAATGCTGCATAGTTTGTTCAGGTTCTTCTCGCACTTTAGCACGCTGCATGATCAACTCCATCTCTTTATAGTACTCATCAACGGACTTGGCACCTTGCTTCAAATTCTGCAACTTATCATACAAAGAACATATGTAATTGCGAGGAACAAAACGATGACGCATCTCCGCCTTCATCTCTCGCCAAGACAAAATAGGTACATCATTTGCTTCACGCCTAGCACTCACAAGACCGTCCCACCATAGCAAAGCATAGCCATCGAACTCAGAAGATGCAAGCTTGATCTTTCTATCCTCAGTGTAGTCATGCAAACGCCATAATTGCTCCATCTTCAACTCCTAGTTAATATATTCTTCCACATCAACGGAACCTTCAAACTTGGGAATACTGAATTTGGGCTTACCAACGCTATCATCATCATGGTTGGCTGCATGACCAAAATTGTCGCCGAGCATACGGCGCGCACCAAGAGGCGCAAAACCACGACCAGGAGGTATAGCACCACCTCGGCCACTTGGTGCGCGCTGTATGCTCGGCGACAATTTTGGTCATGCAGCCAACCGTGATGATGATAGCGTTGGTAAGCCCAAATTCAGTATTCCCAAGTTTGAAGGTTCCATTGATGTGGAAGAATATATTAACTGGGAGTTGAAGATGGAGCAATTATGGCGTTTGCATGACTACACTGAGGATAGAAAGCTCAAGCTTGCATCTTCTGAGTTCGATGGCTATGCTTTGCTATGGTGGGACGGTCTTGTGAGTGCTAGGCGTGAAGCAAATGATGTACCTATTTTGTCTTGGCGAGAGATGAAGGCGGAGATGCGTCATCGTTTTGTTCCTCGCAATTACATCCGTTCTTTGTATGATAAGTTGCAGAATTTGAAGCAAGGTGCCAAGTCCGTTGATGAGTACTATAAGGAGATGGAGTTGATCATGCAGCGTGCTAAAGTGCGAGAAGAACCTGAACAAACTATGCAGCGTTTCCTTTCAGGTTTGAGCTTTAACATCAAGAGAATTGTATGTCATCATCAATATGGCGATGTGCAAGATTTGTTACATCAAGCACGTGAAGCTGAGTTACAGTTGGCCGAAGATGCCAAATATGTGCCTCGTTCTTCCTATGGGCGAGGAAGTGTGTCATCACGAGCAACACCTAGTGTGGTGCCGCCTAGTCCTGTTCCTAGTTTCCGTGGTGCTGCTCCTTCCAAGTCGGTTTCAGTTGCTCCTAATGCCAAGCAATCACCACAACCTGCTGCAAGTGCGACTGGTGTTGGGAATATGCCCTAGAGGCAATAATAAAATGGTTTATTAGCATATTCATGTTTATGATAATAGTTTATTATCCATGCTATAATTGTATTAACCGGAAACATAGTACATGTGTGGAATATAAACACCAGGTGTCCCTAGTAAGCCTCTACCGGACTAGTTCGTTAGTCAAGAGATGGTTAGAGTTTCCTAACCATGGACTTGTTACAGTCACTTGATAACGGAGTCATATCATTAGGAGTAATGATGTGATGGACAAGACCCGATAATAAAGAGTTGCACTTGATCGTGTCACACAAGTTTCATTGCCAACGCTTTTAGTATGCCAAGTATAGTTTCCTTAGACCATGAGATTATGTCACTCCCGTTTACCGGAGGAATACTTTGTGGACATCAAACGTCACTTCGTAACTGGGTGATTATAAAGGTGGCCTTCAGGTATCTCCGATGGTATTTGTTGGGTGACATGAATCAAGAGTGGGATTTGTCCTTCCTTGTGACGGAAAAGGTATCTCTGGGCCCTCTCGGTAATATAGCATCAGAAAGGTTGCAACCATGTGATTAAGTGTTAATCACGGAGATCCTATATTATGGACGAGTAAAGAGAATTTGCCAGGTAACAAGATGAAACTAGATATGGAGATATCGACGATCGAATCTCGGGCAAATTAATATCGGTGAGACAAAGGGAATCGTATACGAGATTAAGAATCTCCGGCATCGTGGTTCAATCGATAAGGAACTTCGTTGAATATGTAGGAGTCAATATGGGCATCCCGGTCCCGCTATTGATTATTGATATGATCATGTCTACATGTTCTCGAACCCATAGGGTCACACACTTAACGCTCCGATGTAGCTAGGGTTAGTGATGAGATAATTGATGGAATGAACGAATGGTGATTCGAAGTCTCGGATAGGATCCCGGACATCACGAGGAGTTCCGGAGTGGTCCGGAGAATAAAATTCATATAAGGAAAGTGGTTTCCGGAGGTATCGGAAAAGTTCCGGGATTTTCTGGAAGGGTTCCGGAATATTCTAGAAGGTTCTAGAGGAGTCTAGAAGTGGGGCCCTGTAGCGCCCTCGCTTAGAAAAGCAAGACCACATCGTGAAATATGCTATTCCCTGGATCGAGTATGGATAGCAATTCACAAATAGATGTAATACCATGCATCAATGTCAAATAATTATTACATCGCGAGATCCATAAATAAAATATTCTTTACAAATTGCATAGCCAAAGGCTAGCCTGAATGCAAAGTTTGGCAGCGGAAAAATAAGTAGCACAGAGAGCTTCATCATCTTCATGTGCCACTGGCATACATGTTGGTTGCAAGCTCGAAAGGTAGACGTCCTCACTCTTCATCGTAAAAAACCTGCAACATTAACGTTGCAGCCCAGGGAATTTGGGTCAATACCTTGTGACAGGCTGGCAAGTGATACTTTGGTGGAATATAGAATGGCAAGACTAATACTACATGCTTATATGGCTGGTGGAGTTCAAGGCTATTGCGTAAAGCAAATTTTGTCCTCCTTTTCATAAACATTGTATTCTCAACTTTTCAATATGAGACACACCCATGGAACGCATCCAAGGTCTCATATACCCGAGTTCACCCATCAAATTTTATTATGAAATTGGAATGAGGAGATTTTCCATCGACATCCTTGTCCAGCTGCTCAGAATTGTCCGTAACTGGGGACACGGCTATGATCATAGTTTTACACTCTCGAGAGGTTGTGCACTTTCACCACGAGACTCCATCAACCCATTCTGTCCTTGACCTTCTTGAAGTGAAAAGGAAAGGTGAAGATGAAGACGAGACCTTTGGGAACCAGTCCCCTGTTCGTCAGACAGACCCATACAAGACATTCATCCGCTGAGAACTGTCGGAATCAGGTTCCTAGAACTTACTTAGTCAAGGCAGAGCCATAATACCAAGTGGCTGCACTGGAAGCAATCTAAACTTGGAGTGACTTAAATCTCTTTGTTCCTGGGTGGCCGTTCGCAAGTGCATGTACTCAGGTTCACACCATGAAAATGGGCCTGAGCAGCCACTCAACTTTGACCACCAATAGAGCAAGACCAATTGCCACCCAGGTAGTTCATTAACTTAGTATAGTTTTTATCCTTTCATACTACAATAAAACATTTCAGCATAGCAGTTCTAACTTCTACCAAGTGAATGGGTTCCTAAATCAACATGAATAAAGGGTGATATACTAAACAGGTCTGCATAGCAATATAGTAGTACACCTATCATGCATACTACTGAAATAGTCTACCATGCAAATATAATAAAATAGTAGGTCTTTCATGAAAGGTTGTATGCACTTGCCTTTTGGAATTTGTCGTAGCTCACACACTCTTTTTCAATGTAGCTCGTAGCTCTCCGTTTAATCTATACAATACAAACATATGGCAATAAGAAACAATACAACAATCAAAAGAAACAAACATAACAACAAACATGGGTAGAAACAAACATATCAAGGTTGGTGGTCAAGGTTTCAATACATGATCCCATATGCAAAAAGAATCAATGCATTAGGTTTGGGGTTTGCCATTTGGGTCAGGGGTTGGTCTGAAATCAAATTTGAAAAGGTTGAATGGGTGTTTCAAAGGTTCCAAGGATTGGTTTTGATCAAAGTGATCACACAAAGGAGTTGGTCAAAAGAGCTTTAAAACATTTTGAAACTATAGTTTGCAAAACATTAACATTTAAATGGCCTTTGGCACACTTTCAATGTTTATGTTTCAAAAAGTGGTAGCTAGGTATGGCTTTGGTCTCTCTGGACAAGGACAACTATTTGAGGAAGTTTTCTAAAAGAAAACAAATTAAAAGGATTTATAGAAATAAAACTATATCAGAAATACTCCAATTTGAGTTTCTGATTTTGAATTCATTTTAAAATTACCAAAAATTAATTATAACAGTGGGATCATGTCATGCATGTTCCAAGGTTTCCAGAAATATTTTATTTGCAAAAATTGGACTTATATATTTAAAACTATGCCAAATTTACTCAGATGACTCATTTGAAATTTGAATAAATTTGGATTTGTTACACTGAAAACTAACAGTGCCAAAAGATTCTACAAGTCCAGAGCTTTTCAAAAATATAAAGTTTGCTAAATTTGGCCAAATGGTTTAAAAGATATGAAGGTTTTAAGTTATAGGGTCTTTTCTGCAAAATAGCCATTTTAAACAATTCGGGAATTTTTTTTTCCAGAAAGGCTGGCTCGGCTGGGCTCGGCTTCGGCTCTGGCTCGGGCTCGGCTCGGCTCGGCTGGATCTAATCCCGGCCGTTCGATCTAGATCGGGTGGTCGTGGATCTAGGGTTTGTACCCTGGCGGCGCGGTGGTCGCCGGAGACGGCTCGGACGGCGGCGGTGGCTCCGGTCGTGGACGTCCTCGACGCTCCGGTGGTGCTCCGGACTCCGGGAGGGAACGACGGCGTGCGGAGAGGAACGGCGGAGAGGATGGCGAGGTCGAAGAGCTCGGGGGCGTCCTGGAATGGCGATGGCGTGCGGCTGGAGACCACGGTGACGGCGGCGCGCGGCTCGGGCGAGGATGTACTCGACGTTCCTGTGGTCCTTGGGCTCAGCGAAGACCACGGCGAGATGCGGGACGACACGGAGAAGACGATGGAGTTGACGGAGACGATCGATGCGTCTGGGATCGGCGGCTAGAGGCAACCGGAGGTGCGGTGGCGGACGGTGAGCTCTGGTCGAGGACGAGCACGATGTTTGGCTGCACCAAAAATTCGAACGAGGGAATCAGGAGGTGCGCAAGGAAGAGAGAAGAGGAGAGGACCAAAAAGGGGCGGCTCTAGCTCACCGTGGCGGCCGGAATCGGCGAAATACGGCGGCGGGAGGGCGCGACTCCGACGAGCAAATTCGTCGTGCTGGCTGCGCGATTCGAAGGGGAACCAAAGGGAAGACGTAGAGGAGGTCCATGGCTTTAAGTGGGAGGGCTCGGGGTGTCGATTCATGCCTACAAACGCTCGCAATCAACACGATAAGAATCGAGTTGAAACGGCCGTGGAGGAGGTCAAGGGTTGAAGATGACCCCCTGACAGGTGGGTCCCGCCTGTCAGGTTTTTCTCCTTTTCTTTTTCCTTTTTCTGTTTTCTTTTACATCTTTTGATTTAGGCCTCCAAATCAAGTCAAATAAATTTGTAAAAAATTTGTAAAATTCCAAATAATCAAAATAGACATTTAGGAACTATTTTTGGCCAAAACAAAATTACCAAAATACCCTTTTGGCCAAATTTGCCTTATATGGCTATTTGGGAAATTTCCAAATTTAGGTTTATAAATATCCTAAAATATTTAATTAAAAACCAGAGGAAAATATGAGTAATATCATTCAAAATGATAACTCATTTTCATATTCAAATAATTTAACATAAAATATTTTTATTTTTATAAAACAAAGCTTGCAAAAGTATTTAAATTATTTCCACAAATGAAATAGGGTTTATAATATCCCCATATTATTTATTTTAAAACAATAAACCAAAAGGGGAAAATACTATTTGAAAACCCCATTTTAAATATTTTATTTTCAAGACTTTAAAATTGAGATAGGAAGATAAAGGAATATTTAATTTAAAATATAACTTTGAAGATGTCAAAACAATCTTCTATAAAAGCTTTTCTTGATTTTTGGAGACTTTATTTAATTATTAACAAAAGTTTTAAATTTTTGTGATTTTTAAAACATTCCAAAATTTGGGATGTTACAAACCTACCACCCTTAAAAGGAATCTCGTCCCCGAGATTCGGAGAGGCTAGAAAGAAAGATGGGTTCGGTTATCCGGGTTTTAGGCAACTGGGTGGGCTACCACCCTTAAAAGAAACTTTTGTAGGCAGTCTTGAACTCTTTCCTTCGGGCTAGGGTCCATTGGGTTAGTCTTTAGGTCTCACTGGAGTCAACTATATCTTACACTCATGAAGTGCTCCATCTCCAATAGGTGGGTGTCTCTTTAGATAACTTCGGATACCATTCTCTTTAATATGGCTTGACATATTACATCCTCATCCATGTGATGTCTCCGGAAATATTTCTTCTCTAGGTTGGCATCCTTCACTGCAAACAAAGCGTCATTTCTAACGAAACTCTCATGGTAGGTCAAAACTTTCATTGTTGGATCTCTTCTTCTTCACGAGAGTTGTGGTTTATCCTCACCGAATATCTTACGTTTCGGCAACTTTTGCCTCACATAGGGTTATAATATATTATCCTCCTATGGATCAGGCTTATCAACGTCGTCTCTCTTATAGGTATGTCACTCAGATTTATCAATCCAAATAGTGAAGGGAATAACATGAGTAGTAGGAATGGTGATCAGTCCATCCTGCACCCGTATCATTTCCTCAATATGTAGATAGGTAAATCACGTAAACTATCTCTCGGGCATCCTCACTTGTCTAACAGAAAGTTTCTCATCTGCAAGACAACCTGAACTAAACTATCGCTCCTTCAAACTATGGGGTTACGAAAACTCCTACACAGATTAGCTCACACTACACTTTTCTGCTATCCTTCTCCTTGGGGAAAACACGCTTTCCATGTCGTCTTAGCTTGTCCATTTCAGTGCCGTGTCTTCATCCCTGATATGATGAACAGGCTTCACAACAAAGGCTATTGTTTCGTTTAAGTTTTGGTATAAGATAGTCAATACTAGTTTCATTCATCCTCATATAATATGGTTATTACTTCGACATTACATCACTCTTACATCACAGTACTTATTCTTCCACTTACATATAACTAGCGGCATTTATTACATCCTCAGAACATTTCCATTTACCATGGTCCTTCTTCCTGGCTAGACTCCTCATGAAAACTCAGTTGGTTTCTTGGCTTCTTGATTTAAACTGATATCTGATCCGCTTCTTTTCCGGTGTGGTGAGTGTGACAGCTTTACTAGTATGATCTATCTGACCTTCATACCTGGACATCCAGTCCTTGCCTATGATTATATCCAACCCTTGCAAGTCTAGCACAAACAACTCGCTTGGAAACTTGTGTGTCTCAATTTCCAAGGTCATGTTTTGGCATACCGCGTTTGCTGGTCTCTTCCCTTCTGTAGAGCTTACTCTGATGGGTCTTCTAATCCCTTGATAGGATACCTTATTTTTACTCACAAAGTCTTTTGATATGAATGAGTGTGTAGCCTCAGCATCGAAAAGTACTCGTGCAGAACATGAGTTGATCAACAATTCTTCAATAACTGGGTTTGGTCTCTTGAGAACTCTCTCACTGTTTATAGAGAACACATGTCCCTTTCGGAATTGAGTTGGCTTGGTACCAATACTAATCTTCTTTTCTGGACAGTCCCAAGAATAGTGTCCCATTTTCTTGCATTTGAAACACTCCACCTGACTGATGTCCTTCTTATTTGATTTGGGGTCGGAATTCTGACTACTGTTTTCTCCCAAAATGTACTCATCTCCAAGGTCATAAACCTCTTCAGTATGGACGGGGCTGTGGTGTCCATGGTTGATGTGGTGATCAATTTCTCCATGAAAGTCGTGTCTATGAATATTATGACAATGGTGGTTATTGTCTCCATGATAGTTGAACTCAAGATGAACATGTTCGTCATGTGAAGTGTGCAATTCCTGCTGTGATTCTGAGTGATGCACTTCCACATTATGCTTTCGCTTCTTGTTCGCAACTTGCTTCAGTTTGCTCTCCAAGGTTATCGCTTGGTCAACCAGCGACTGGTAGTTTGGGGTATATGCAACTGTCAATAGAATAGATAATTCATCATTCAGACCATTTAGAAACCTTTCTTTCCTCTTAGTATCTGTATCAACATCATCCGGTGCGTAGCGCGACAGATTATTGAACTCATTCATGTATTCTATTACATTTCGGTCGTCTTGTCGAAGATCGAGAAACTCTTCCCTCTTCAGCTTCATCACTCCTGATGAAACATGTGCAGTACGGAAACCTTTTTGAAATAAATCCCATGTCATCTCTTTAATGGGGTAAGTGATCTGGTAGCTGTCCCACCAGTCTGCTGCAGGTCCTTCTAATAGGTGTGCCGCGAATCTAACCTTCTCAGCATCTGTGCATCCGATGGTCACCAAATCCTTATTCACAGATCGTAGCCAATCGTCGGCCAAAATAGGTTCTGCAGCTCTTGAGAACTTTTCCGGTCGAAGCTTTAAGAATCTGATCAACATATCCACTTGAGATGGAGGTGGTGCTGGAATGTTCTTGTTATCTTCTAGGTCTTGTGTCATCAGCTGATTCATCTGATTCTGTGCATCTAGTAACTCTTGTAGTGTAGGCATCACCGGGTTGTTGAGATTTGGCTGGGACATCTGTTTAGTTTAGCATGGATGAGTAGAGATAGAGGGAATCTAAAGGAAGTTCTACCCCTAACCAGCAGAACAAGGCAATTCAGCTTACAAACCACATCTAGCAAGCATCAATCAACAGTAAAACAACCAATAGAGATAAAAACAACTCCTCCTACTTAATTTTCGAAATTATAGTTTGGATAACAAACAAACACAACAAGGTTTTTCAAAATAGACACGATAGTACTGCCATACCACAATTTGGTAAGTCAATACAATATTACTATAACGCTATTAGGGTAAAATGGTGGTCTAGTCTATCTCTTCCTTCAATGCTTCAAGATTCTCTTCTATTTCTTCGAGTTCGTCGAGGTACTTCTGGTGTTGTGAAGTCTAAATTGAAGTCTTCGATCAAGGCGCTTGATGGCTTCTCATAATTGTCATGTTGATCTTCAACGTCTTCGGAACATTTCTGAGTTATGGTCATCTATAAATAAGATAAGATAACTTAGAAAGCAATTAGTTGAGAAGGTTACAAGAAGATATTAGGAAAGATTTAGACAAGGAGAAAATAACTTTTGTTCCTATGGTCATTCTTATTGCTAATCCAAACCTAAGGTTTTCGAGCCTACAGGCAACATTACGCTCTGATACCATCTATAGCGCCCTCGCTTAGAAAAGCAAGACCACATCGTGAAATATGCTATTCCCTGGATCGAGTATGGATAGCAATTCACAAATAGATGTAATACCATGCATCAATGTCAAATAATTATTACATCGCGAGATCCATAAATAAAATATTCTTTACAAATTGCATAGCCAAAGGCTAGCCTGAATGCAAAGTTTGGCAGCGAAAAAATAAGTAGCACAGAGAGCTTCATCATCTTCATGTGCCACTGGCATACATGTTGGTTGCAAGCTCGAAAGGTAGACGTCCTCACTCTTCATCGTAAAAAACCTGCAACATTAACGTTGCAGCCCAGGGAATTTGGGTCAATACCTTGTGACAGGCTGGCAAGTGATACTTTGGTGGAATATAGAATGGCAATACTAATACTACATGCTTATATGGCTGGTGGAGTTCAAGGCTATTGCGTAAAGCAAATTTTGTCCTCCTTTTCATAAACATTGTATTCTCAACTTTTCAATATGAGACACACCCATGGAACGCATCCAAGGTCTCATATACCCGAGTTCACCCATCAAATTTTATTATGAAATTGGAATGAGGAGATTTTCCATCGACATCCTTGTCCAGCTGCTCAGAATTGTCCGTAACCGGGGACACGGCTATGATCATAGTTTTACACTCTCGAGAGGTTGTGCACTTTCACCACGAGACTCCATCAACCCATTCTGTCCTTGACCTTCTTGAAGTGAAAAGGAAAGGTGAAGATGAAGACGAGACCTTTGGGAACCAGTCCCCTGTTCGTCAGACAGACCCATACAAGACATTCATCCGCTGAGAACTGTCGGAATCAGGTTCCTAGAACTTACTTAGTCAAGGCAGAGCCATAATACCAAGTGGCTGCACTGGAAGCAATCTAAACTTGGAGTGACTTAAATCTCTTTGTTCCTGGGTGGCCGTTCGCAAGTGCACGTACTCAGGTTCACACCATGAAAATGGGCCTGAGCAGCCACTCAACTTTGACCACCAATAGAGCAAGACCAATTGCCACCCAGGTAGTTCATTAACTTAGTATAGTTTTTGTCGTTTCATACTACAATAAAACATTTCAGCATAGCAGTTCTAACTTCTACCAAGTGAATGGGTTCCTAAATCAACATGAATAAAGGGTGATATACTAAACAGGTCTGCATAGCAATATAGTAGTACACCTATCATGCATACTACTGAAATAGTCTACCATGCAAATATAATAAAATAGTAGGTCTTTCATGAAAGGTTGTATGCACTTGCCTTTTGGAATTTGTCGTAGCTCACACACTCTTTTTCAATGTAGCTCGTAGCTCTCCGTTTAATCTATACAATACAAACATATGGCAATAAGAAACAATACAACAATCAAAAGAAACAAACATAACAACAAACATGGGTAGAAACAAACATATCAAGGTTGGTGGTCCAGGTTTCAATACATGATCCCATATGCAAAAAGAATCAATGCATTAGGTTTGGGGTTTGCCATTTGGGTCAGGGGTTGGTCTGAAATCAAATTTGAAAAGGTTGAATGGGTGTTTCAAAGGTTCCAAGGATTGGTTTTGATCAAAGTGATCACACAAAGGAGTTGGTCAAAAGAGCTTTAAAACATTTTGAAACTATAGTTTGCAAAACATTAACATTTAAATGGCCTTTGGCACACTTTCAATGTTTATGTTTCAAAAAGTGGTAGCTAGGTATGGCTTTCGTCTCTCTGGACAAGGACAACTATTTGAGGAAGTTTTCTATAAGAAAACAAATTAAAAGGATTTATAGAAATAAAACTATATCAGAAATACTCCAATTTGAGTTTCTGATTTTGAATTCATTTTAAAATTACCAAAAATTAATTATAACAGTGGGATCATGTCATGCATGTTCCAAGGTTTCCAGAAATATTTTATTTGCAAAAATTGGACTTATATATTTAAAACTATGCCAAATTTACTCAGATGACTCATTTGAAATTTGAATAAATTTGGATTTGTTACACTGAAAACTAACAGTGCCAAAAGATTCTACAAGTCCAGAGCTTTTCAAAAATATAAAGTTTGCTAAATTTGGCCAAATGGTTTAAAAGATATGAAGGTTTTAAGATATAGGGTCTTTTCTGCAAAATAGCCATTTTAAACAATTCGGGAATTTTTTTTTCCAGAAAGGCTGGCTCGGCTGGGCTCGGCTTCGGCTCTGGCTCGGGCTCGGCTCGGCTCGGCTGGATCTAATCCCGGCCGTTCGATCTAGATCGGGTGGTCGTGGATCTAGGGTTTGTACCCTGGCGGCGCGGTGGTCGTCGGAGATGGCTCGGACGGCGGCGGTGGCTCCGGTCGTGGACGTCCTCGACGCTCCGGTGGCGCTCCGGACTCCGGGAGGGAACGACGGCGTGCGGAGAGGAACGGCGGAGAGGATGGCGAGGTCGAAGAGCTCGGGGGCGTCCTGGAATGGCGATGGCGTGCGGCTGGAGACCACGGTGATGGCGGCGCGCGGCTCGGGCGAGGATGTACTCGGCGTTCCCGTGGTCCTTGGGCTCAGCGAAGACCACGGCGAGATGCGGGACGACACGGAGAAGACGATGGAGTTGACGGAGACGATCGATGCGTCCGGGATCGGCGGCTAGAGGCAACCGGAGGTGCGGCGGCGGACGGTGAGCTCTGGTCGAGGACGAGCACGATGTTTGGCTGCACCAAAAATTCGAACGAGGGAATCAGGAGGTGCGCAAGGAAGAGAGAAGAGGAGAGGACCAAAAAGGGGCGGCTCTAGCTCACCGTGGCGGCCGGAATCGGCGAAATACGGCGGCGGGAGGGCGCGACTCCGACGAGCAAATTCGTCGTGCTGCCTGCGCGATTCGAAGGGGAACCAAAGGGAAGACGTAGAGGAGGTCCATGGCTTTAAGTGGGAGGGCTCGGGGTGTCGATTCATGCCTACAAACGCTCGCAATCAACACGATAAGAATCGAGTTGAAACGGCCGTGGAGGAGGTCAAGGGTTGAAGATGACCCCCTGACAGGTGGGTCCCGCCTGTCAGGTTTTTCTCCTTTTCTTTTTCCTTTTTCTGTTTTCTTTTACATCTTTTGATTTAGGCCTCCAAATCAAGTCAAATAAATTTTTTTAAAAATTTGTAAAATTCCAAATAATCAAAATAGACATTTAGGAACTATTTTTGGCCAAAACAAAATTACCAAAATACCCTTTTGGCCAAATTTGCCTTATATGGCTATTTGGGAAATTTCCAAATTTAGGTTTATAAATATCCTAAAATATTTAATTAAAAACCAGAGGAAAATATGAGTAATATCATTCAAAATGATAACTCATTTTCATATTCAAATAATTTAACATAAAATATTTTTATTTTTATAAAACAAAGCTTGCAAAAGTATTTAAATTATTTCCACAAATGAAATAGGGTTTATAATATCCCCATATTATTTATTTTAAAACAATAAACCAAAAGGGGAAAATACTATTTGAAAACCCCATTTTAAATATTTTATTTTCAAGACTTTAAAATTGAGATAGGAAGATAAAGGAATATTTAATTTAAAATATAACTTTGAAGATGTCAAAACAATCTTCTATAAAAGCTTTTCTTGATTTTTGGAGACTTTATTTAATTATTAACAAAAGTTTTAAATTTTTGTGACTTTTAAAACATTCCAAAATTTGGGATGTTACAGGCCCATAGGAGTATGGGGCCCACATGGGATAAAAGAGTGATGGACTGGCCTAGGGCCAGCCGCACCACCCAGCCCCAAGGGGCCCATGCGTGAGGCCCAAGAGGGAAGGGGCCGGCCATCCAAACCCTAACCCTAGGGCGGCTGGCTTGGGGGCCAAGCCTTCCCCTGCCGCCGGCCCTAGGAAGGGATGGGGCGCACCCCCCCGGCCTCCTATATAAGGAGGGGCAAGGGGAGGGGTGCGGCACCCTTGTGCCTCTCCCTTGCTGCCCTAGCCGCCGCCTCCTTCACCTCTCCCCATGGCGCCATCTCTCCCGTAGGGCTGCCGCCATCTCCTCCACCATAGATGCTGCACCACCCCTAGTGTAGGGCTGCTGCTGCACCTCCTCCTCTCCCTCTCCTCTTGCTTGGCTTGGCGAAGCCATGCTCGTGGAGATCATCATCATCAACGCCACCACAACCATCGTGGTGCCGAGATCCATCTAGCCATCTCCACCTTGCTTGCGGGATCAAGAAGGCGGACATCTACATCGAGCCGTACGTGTGGATACCACGGAGGTGCTACCCCTTGTGGCACTTCATCGGATTGGATCTTCGAGGAAATACATCTCCTCGCGACTAGATGAGTCTAGTTGTGGGGATCGACTAGCCAACCCCTGCATCAACAAAACGCTTTGAACGTTCTTTGAGGGTAAGAGATTAGATCTCATCTTCGCTACCACCGTCTAATAGATCTAGATCCTTGGGGTTTCTTCCGCTTGTTTCGTAGGAAATTTTTTGTTTTCTATGCAGCGACCCCTTCAGTGGTATCAGAGCCTAGATCTATTCGTAGATGTTGGTGCGATTAGAACACAAGTGTTGTGGGCGTTGATATTTTATGTTGCTACCTTCTCGCGTGCACTTTGCGTCTTTGCGGTACTGTGAGATTGCAGCGGCCCGGACCAACTTTACTCGTCCACGCACGAGAGACCGGTTCCACGATTGACATGCAACTTGTTTTGCATAAGTGGCTGGCGGGTGTCTGTTTCTCTTGCTTTAGTGAAGATGCAATTTTCAATGGAAGGCCTTTCAAAAGGATGAGTAAATAAGCAACTACTATATCACCGTTGTGGTTTTGCGTAGATTAGAACGGTTCTATCTCGTTGACCCAAGCCACGTAAAAATTGCATAAACAAAGTAGAGGACGTCTAACTTGTTTTTGCAGAGGGGGTCATGTGATGTGGTATGGCCAATATGTGATTAGTGATAATGTATGCAATGATCATGTTTGTAATCTTTCGCGACTTGCATGTCGTCGAGTACGGCAACCGGCAGGAGCCATATGGTTGTCTTTTATTTTATGTGACCTGCGTGTCATTGAATCACCATGTATTTGCTTTACTTTATTGCTAAGAGTAGCATTTGTTGTAGTTGCAATAGTTGGTGGACAACCATGGTGATGGCGCCATGATGATGGAGATCATGCCGGAGATGGAGATCATGCCGGTGCTTTGGAGATGGAGATCAAAAGCACAAGAAGAAAGGCCATATCATATCACAATTATGAATTGCATGTGATGTTAATCCTTTTATGCACCTTATTGTTATGCTTAGATTTGATCGCGACGGTAGCATGATAAGGTGATCTCTCACGTTAATATCAAGAAGTGTTCTTCCCTAGTATGCACCGTTGCGAAAGTTCGTCGTTTTGAGACACCACGTGATGATCGGGTGTGATAGATTCTACATTCACATACAACGGGTGTAAGCCATATTTACACACGCGGAAATACTACGGTTTCCTTGACGAGCCTAGCATGTACAGCCATGGCCTCGGAACACAAGAGCTGAAAGGCTAAACACGAGTCATATGGATGATATGATCAACATGGTGATGTTCACCTTTGAAGCTACATCATCTCACGTGATGATCGGTTGTGGTGTAGTGGATCTGGATCGTGTGTCACTAAACAACCAGAGAGATGTTGAGTTTAGTGGGAGTTCATTAAGATGAACTAAAATTTTCATAAACAAAAGTCCAGATGTCTTTGCAAAAATCCTTGTAGATCATGGTCGACTACGGTAGTCTGTTCGTTGCTGAATACTGCGTCTCGATGGGTCATTTTGTTAAGTGGTACCTGTATTTGAAAGAAGTCCTAAACACCCATGCTCAGCTCTACGTGCTAGAAGAACCAATAGGAGATAAACCCAATTTTTTTTCTGCAAGCGATGAGGAGTACATGGAGTGGTTTTGAACCACCTACTTAAAAGTCAAGTGGATGATGTGCACCTTCATGAATTCTGACCTAAGAAGACAATTCAAGAACTTGATTGCAATGGAGATTGTTGATGAGCTGAAAAATAGTTTTTCAGCACAAGTTAGAATTGTAAGGTTCGAATGTCTGAACGGTTTTCTTTCACTCAAGATGGAAGAGAACACTTGCTTGGAACAACACCTGAGGATAATGCATGAGATACATCATCGTCTAGTGCTTGTTTGGAACCACGAGATAAATGACGGTTTCGCGATAGGTGGGGTGATACGCTAGCTTCTCCCCAGCTTCAAGAATTGTGTCGGAGACTAGGTCATGGGAAGGGATTTGATCACTTTCTGTGAGTTTGTGTCTCGGCTTCGTCATGTCAAAGTGGAACCCATAGAAAGAGAAGTTGACAAAGCAGAAAGTATATAGTGATATACAAGTTATAAGTGTTTAAGTCCAAATTGTAATTGTGGCGGTTTTAATAAGTATTTGATACTCATTCGGTTTTATGAAAACAGAACCTGCTGCTTGAGATTTGCATACGGGAAGACGTTGCGGAATGGTGGCAATCAAGGAGTTGATGCTGGCAATGATCTGTCTCTACATTTATCGTTTGGATTAGAGGATTTGAATAAGTTTTGTAATCGAATTGAGTGTGATTTTGATTTGTGTGTCTTGCTTGTGTGAGACGGTTATTCATGTTAAAGACAATGGTTGTTCTATTTTCATGAGTGATCCTTTTTGGAAATCACAAGTTTTCGATTATAAGTGTATTATTCTTATTATAATCTAGACGATAAATTGGTTAAACATTTATAAAATATGTGACATACTAAAATATCCAAAACTTAATAATGACAATTGTTTTAGTTGTGCTAAATATTGAATAAACATTTTGATGTTTTATCAATGCACCTTATTGTAAGGAGTATGACTAAAATGCCACCCTTTGGAAGAGTGCCATGAGTTGCCGAAAATAAACACAAGTGTTGGTTGTATTTTCAGCAAATGTTAGATGTCATTATTTTGTGTACTCCATCATAAATGATTAAATAGGTGTATTTATTCGAGTTATGATATTTGATGAGATCAAATAAATTTCTGGAGTTTAGGATATTAAGTTAACAAGAAAATTGAGTCTTTATGATTTGATCAAAAGAGACAAAATATTTGAGTTATATGTTAGTATGCGGACTTGTGAGATGTGTTATCACAAATTACAATATTTAGAATATTTTCAAAGGAGTTTGATATGTCCTAAGATATTGTAATCACACACTATTTGATATTGTGTGGTCTCAAAGAAGGGTTTTATTTCGGAGGTTTAATAATAGCATTTAGATTTATTTGATAAACACTCTGTTTTAAATAAGGGTCTATTTAATGATTTGCATTTCGCATATGAGTTATGTGAAACAGTGGTTTCAATAATTATGGGATAATTAGAAACTATTGCAAATAAAGTTTGTAGTATATTCATATGTGACTATGAATAGAGATTCCACAATGAGAGACTAAAAGGGACAAATCAATTGTTGATTGTGTTAAATGTTTTAGTGGTTTTTATCGTGAAAATGTTTCATTGATAAAAGAATTGATGGAATAAATGAAAAGATAAAAACTTGCTTATTTATGTATCAAGTGGCACATATGTAAAGTGCTATGTTGGTTAAAACTTGACACATAAAGGAATTAATGATGTCGATCATTGAATTTCGGTTTAGCTTCTCTAAAGAAAAGTAGGATTCAAGAATATAAAATTTTGTCAGGTTACAAAATAATATTCATGATTTACTTGTCATGTTTGAGAAACAAGACATACCTACGAAACTACAAAGAAGAAATAGAAACCTTAAATACGAAAGTGACTAAGAGTCATCCTATGTTAAGTTTAAATCACAAAGTAATTGTTACTTGATTTTGTGAAAGTGTTGTTTCACATATTTATTCCTCAAAAGGGGTTTTGCAGGGAATAAATAAAACTCAAATCTAGTAAAGTACTAGCATTTCGTATAAAGAGTTCTCGATATTAATAGTTAATTAAGAATTTTGGAGGTGTCCAAAATATCGAGAAAATACACGAGTGTGATCTAATTAAGATATGTGGCGACATATGTTAAGTTAGAGCAAAGACTATATTCCATGATCAAAAATATGTGGTGACATATGTTTGAGTGGGAGCTGTTGAATCATGGTCAAATATAAGGATACCATATTTCTGAGTGGGAGCCAAAGTGGTTTCACAATTTAATATGTGTATGGTGTATATTTGAGTGGGAGTTTACAACATCTTGTTTGTGTGAAATGGAGATTTCGTAAATGTTGTAAATAAGTCAGGAACCAACGTATAACTTATGAAGTTAGTCAAATATCCATGGAGATGGATGTATCTATGGAGGATAGATATATTTGATAAAGCATTATGTCATGATGTTTAACCTAAGTAAGATTTTGAAGGAGTTCAAAATAAAACAAGAGAAGAAAGGTTCATCTGCTTGTGAGAAATAGGTGAAACATTGAGTTGATAACTCAGTACAAAAATGATGGTTGGAGGATATGTTAGTGTTCGCTATGAATTGTTCATAGGTCTAAAACATATAAGAACCATGTTTTTGTATTTGACGATATGTGACCCAAGTTCTTGGTTAGAAGAACGTGTTAGAATGAGGAGTCATTTTAACATGAAGATGAGATAAAGGAATCTAGAGATTGGTAGACTTGGTTGAAGTCATAAAACCAAACTAGATTGGGGATCTCATGATAGCAGAAGCGCAACGAAAGCATGATCGAAAATATCGAAGTGACTTTATAGCACTGTCGATTTGTGAGTCTACAACATATAGGAGTATATGATTAATTCAAGGATTAAAAGATATAATATTATGGTTTGAGAAATTTTGTTTCAAGATTGAGTGAGTTCTGGGTGCACATGCTATGTGAAAGTTCCTTTTGACTGATCATACGTCATGTAGGCATAAAAGGGAAACGAACGTCTCGCTCTTAACCAAATATATTATATTCATCATATGATGATGAGAATTATCATGTGATGATAATAGGTTTATCATGTGATGATAAATTAATGTCAAATTAGGTGACATTGACGTTTTGCAAAGAACATAAAGAACTGTATAGTACAAAACACGGACAGAACCTCTTCCACGAGCAAACATGATCAGCACTGAGACTCCATGAGTGTTAGACACCATGAGTGTTGGATCGAGAAAATGTAAACTAGATTATTGACTCTAGTGCAAGTGGGAGACTGTTGGGAATATGCCCTAGAGGCAATAATAAAATGGTTTATTAGCATATTCATGTTTATGATAATAGTTTATTATCCATGCTATAATTGTATTAACCAGAAACATAGTACATGTGTGGAATATAAACACCAGGTGTCCCTAGTAAGCTTCTACCGGACTAGTTCGTTAGTCAAGAGATGGTTAGAGTTTCCTAACCATGGACTTGTTACAGTCACTTGATAACGGAGTCATATCATTAGGAGTAATGATGTGATGGACAAGACCCGATAATAAAGAGTTGCAATTGATCGTGTCACACAAGTTTCATTGCCAACGCTTTTAGTATGCCAAGTATAGTTTCCTTAGACCATGAGATTATGTCACTCCCGTTTACCGGAGGAATACTTTGTGGACATCAAACGTCACTTCGTAACTAGGTGATTATAAAGGTGGCTTTCAGGTATCTCCGATGGTATTTGTTGGGTGACATGAATCAAGAGTGGGATTTGTCCTTCCTTGTGACAGAAAAGATATCTCTGGGCCCTCTCGGTAATATAGCATCAGAAAGGTTGCAACCATGTTATTAAGTGTTAATCACGGAGATCCTATATTATGGACGAGTAAAGAGAATTTGCCAGGTAACGAGATGAAACTAGATATGGAGATATCGACGATCGAATCTCGGGCAAATTAATATCGGTGAGACAAAGGGAATCGTATACGAGATTAAGAATCTCCGGCATCGTGGTTCAATCGATAAGGAACTTCGTTGAATATGTAGGAGTCAATATGGGCATCCCGGTCCCGCTATTGATTATTGATATGATCATGTCTACATGTTCTCGAACCCGTAGGGTCACACACTTAACGCTCCGATGTAGCTAGGGTTAGTGATGAGATAATTGATGGAATGAACGAATGGTGTTCCTGAGTGGTCCGGAGAATAAGATTCATATAAGGAAAGTGGTTTCCGGAGGTATCGGAAAAGTTCCGGGATTTTCTGGAAGGGTTCCGGAATATTCTAGAAGGTTCTAGAGGAGTCTAGAAGTGGGGCCCATAGGAGTATGGGGCCCACATGGGATAAAAGGGTGATGGACTGGCCTAGGGCCAGCCGAACCACCCAGCCCCAAGGGGCCCATCGTGAGGCCCAAGAGGGAAGGGGTCGGCCATCCAAACCCTAACCCTAGGGCGGCTGGCTTGGGAGCCAAGCCTTCCCCTGCCACCGGCCCTAGGAAGGGATGGGGCGCACCCCCCCTAGCCTCCTATATAAGGAGGGGCAAGGGGAGGGGTGCGGCACCCTTGTGCCTCTCCCTTGCTGCCCTAGCCGCCGCCTCCTTCACCTCTCCCCATGGCGCCATCTCTCCCGTAGGGCTGCCGCCATCTCCTCCACCATAGATGTTGCACCACCCCTAGTGTAGGGCTGCTGCTGCACCTCCTCCTCTCCCTCTCCTCTTGCTTGGCTTGGCGAAGCCATGCTCGTGGAGATCATCATCATCAACGGCACCACAACCGTCATGGTGCCGAGATCCATCTAGCCATCTCCACCTTGCTTGCGGGATCAAGAAGGCGGACATCTACATCGAGCCGTACATGTGGATACCGCGGAGGTGCTACCCCTTGTGGCACTTTATCGGATTGGATCTTCAAGGAAATACATCTCCTCGCGACTAGATGAGTCTAGTTGCGGGGATCGACTAGCCAACCCCTGCATCGACAAAACGCTTTGAACGTTCTTCGAGGGTAAGAGATTAGATCTCATCTTCGCTACCACCGTCTAATAGATCTAGATCCTTGGGGTTTCTTCCGCTTGTTTCGTAGGAAATTTTTTGTTTTCTATGCAACGACCCCTTCAACTGGCTCTTCCAATTCTACAGCTCGTACACGTGATATGAATTGTCATACGTGTGAAGGCAAGGGTCACTTCAAGCGTGAGTGTCCCAACAAGAAGGTCATGTTGATCAATGAGGAGACCGGTGAGTATGAGAGTGGTGATGAGGTGGATCCTAATGCTGAGTTTGAGGAGGAACTTGAAGATGAGTTGTATTATGCGGATGCCGAGCGTTTACCATCTATTATGTGCACGCCTAAGGTGCTGAGTGTGTCCCCTAGTTCTTCGGAGTAGCGATGCAATTTGTTTCAAACAAGGGCTGCAGTTGGCAATGGACGTTCTTGCAAGGTAATCATTGATGGTGGCAGCTGCCGCAATTTAGCTAGTAAAGAGCTCTGTCAAAAACTGAATCTGAAATACTTGCCACATCCCCATCCATATTTTATTCAGTGGCTAAGTGAAAGTGGGGAAATGAAGGTTAATCACATGGTACAAGTTGAGTTTCAGATTGGGCCTTACAAGGACACCGTGGAGTTTGACGTGGTTCCAATGAACGTGTGTCACTTGTTGTTGGGACGTCCTTGGCAGTTTGATAGAGATGTGCGCCACAATGGGAGAGCAAATACCTATCAAATCAATTGGCATGGCAAGGAGGTGATGTTGCGGCCTATGACACCTCAAGAGATAGTAAATGAATATCGCCAAAAAGTGGAAGTTAACCGTGAGGCTGAGCGTGAGAGATTAGCTAGGCGAGAGACTCCACCTTCGGTGAGCGAGAGCCACAAGCCAAATTTGAGTGGTAAAAAGAAAAGTGAGGGAGAGAACAAAATAGTAATGTTAGCCACCAAATCTGATTTGAGAGAGTTTCGTGAGGATCCCACTCTAGTACCTCTTGTGCTTGTGTGCAAGGGGGAAATTCTTGTTTCTAACGACATGACCCCTTTCTCTATTGGTGTTTCTAATGTCTTGCAGGATTTTGGTGACGTTTTTCCGGAGGAAGTGCCCGCTGGTTTGCCTCCATTGCGGGGTATTGAACATCAAATTGACTTGATTCCCGGAGCAACACTTCCAAACCGAGCTCCCTATAGGACCAACCCGGAGGATACCACGTTTTGATTAAAACCCTAGATTGGATTGCTAAGCATTCATCTATACTCGAATTCCTCTTTGCTTCGATCAGGAATTCACCCCTCCACTTTGTTTCGATCTGGAGGTTATTGCTACCAAAGTTTGAGTGTGATCTGTTGTTCCATTGGGAATTAGTAGATCGCAGAAAACCGCTTCGTGGCCGGTGGCTACGTTGCATCGGTGTGAGGCGTCGCAAATATCTATTGGGTTGAAGAGCTGTTGCATTGGCAACAGGGGAGTAGTCGGAGAGTTCGTCGGAATCTCGCAAGTTATCTACCATCATCATCCATCTACCACCGCTCATTGAGAAGATCGGGCCACCCCTTATCATCTTGGTATCAGAGCGCTGGGTTTATCACCGTGAGTTCAATTCATTAGTCAAAAACACTTATAGTTTTGTGCTCCATTGGTAAAGCTTCCCTCCGGGGACGGCGATGCCGTTTAGCGAATAAAGATTGCTGCGGAGGTTCTTGTGTTCATCGAGAATTATCGTGCTCAGGTTAGAGGCATGGTGATCTTCATCACGTTGCTCGCTGGTTTATTCCTTGCCTTCAGGTGACGCCGTTGGCGTTGTTAGAAGGATTTACTATCCGGGTTACTCGCTGTGAAGGATCGGGCAAAACTCATAGGATCATTGGTTTGATCCTTTATCAGCTTGACATGGTGGGTCCTTTCTCAAAGTCGCCCTGTCACAAGACCCACCTGCTAGTAGCAGTTGACAAGTTTACCAAGTGGGTAGAAGTCGAACCCGTAAGCCGAGTCGACGAAGTATCAGCAGTGAGGTTCTTCAAAAAGATAGCCACACGCTTCGGATATCCTCACAGCATCATTACAGATAATGGGACCAACTTATCAATTGAAGAGATGGCCAAGTTCTGTGGTAAGAACAACATCAGACTCGACCTAGCCTCAGTGGCACATCCACAGTCCAATGGACAAGCAGAGAGGGCAAATCAGGAGCTGCTGAAGGGAATAAAGCCCCGGCTTCGAGTCCCCCTGTTAAGAGCCACTGGGTGTTGGGTTGAGGAGCTGCCAGCAGTACTTTGGAGTATAAGGACGACTCCTAACAGATCTACTGGCTTCACACTATTCTTCATGGTGTATGGAGCAGAAGCCGTCCTACCTAGCGACTTGCTGCATGACTCGCCACGAGTCACCAATTATGTCGAGACAGAGAATGAGCTCGCTCGTCAGGACTCGGTGGACGCACTCGAAGAAGCAAGGGAGTTAGCCCTTGAGAGGTCAGCAGTTTATCAGCAGGACTTGCGGCGGTATCACGCTCGTCGAATCAGAACTCGGACTTTCCAAAAGGGTGACTTAGTGCTTCGCCTAGTCCAAAACAAGGAAGGGATGCACAAGTTATCTCCACCATGGGAAGGACCGTTCGTCATAAGCAAGAACTTGCATAATGGGTCGTACTATCTAATGGATGTGCCAGAGCCGGCAAGTGCAAGTAAAGGAGCTGACACAGCTCATACACTAGATCCATATGCAGAGGCAAAGAGGCCATGGAACATAGCTCAGTTACGTCCTTACTATAGCTAAATTGTAATAGTTTTTATGAGTTAAAAGGCAAAGAGCCCAGTGAGCCATGCCTAAATGTAATCAAATTGTTATGATCAAAGGAAATAAAGCCGGTCTCTCTAAAATTATGAGTTCATTGGTCGAGTTACCCAGAAAGTATGCTTTATTCTTTATGATTGATCATCAGGTTCTTGGGGGCTTGCTTTTCAGGGAAAAAAGTCAGGCTTAGACCTTTGAACCCGGCTCAGTAGCCGAATTTTTCCTAATTTTCTTGCTGGTAAGTTAGATGCAGCCTGCACAATATGAATAATCTATAGGCATGACTTGTCTCTAACTCCTATGAATCCTAAAGGACATAAGAAGTTGGCATCCTATCAGCACAAACTGTAAGAGAAGTCATGCAGGGCCTACTTATTCATTAGTGAAAAATTAGATGGGTTATAAGAACCAAGCAGTGACTTGCATAAGACATATCAATGTCACAGTTGAACAAGCAAGTCATTACAAGCCGATTGGCACAATTTCAGAACAACTAGTTCAAATACCAAAAAAGTTTACACCAGTAGCGCAGTATTACAAAAGTCTAAAAATCATCAAGAGGAGTCGACTTCTCAGCTGGAACTGGGGAGTCCTTCTTGGCAGGAGATTTGTCCTTCACTTGTGCAGTAGAGGCACGAGCCTGCTTCACAGGAGGCTTGGTGTTAACTTTCTTCATTTGGAAACCAGTACCTCTTGGGCTCTTCACATGTTGAGCCTGCTCTTCTTCTTGAGGCTGGGAATCCCCAGTAGTAGCCCTTGAAGGAGTGGGCGCAGCAGGAGTCTTCAGAACAGGCTCTATTCCAGCTGGGTTACTCAGAACAGGAGCCGATGGTGTAGAAGAACTTGGTCCAGCAGAAGAGGAGCCACCTGCCATTGCCTGTGAGGGGCGACCAAAGTTTACAATTGCAGGAGTCTCCGGGGTAACCCTCTTGTTCTCCAAGTTGTAGTGATGAACCCATACCTTAGGGTCCATCTTGTTGGCAATTTCACATGCATAAGGACGCACCAGCTTCTCCTTAGCCTTGAAGTCCTCTTGAGTAAAGGGTGTGCCATCTTCATGTTGATCTGGCTTCCCCATAGTGAGCAGAGCTGGTTCTATGACAGTTGGATAATAGCTATGGGCTGGAGCAAGGATCCTGATAGAGGCTCTCCTTAAAGAGGACTGCTTCCAGAGGCGCATATAGCCTGGTGCCCTTGAAAGCTCATCTACCAGGCGCTCAGGTTCCTTGGGACACCTGTCCTTGGCATTCAAGTATTTTACCACAGCACGGGCTCCCTCTTGCAGCCCATGACAGTAGTCTAGCATCTCATGCAGCTGCTTGCTAACTGGCAGCTTGAGCTTTTGAGAGTCAGGCCCTGCAGAAACAAGTCAGTGAGCATAAGCTGATAGTATTTCGGGAAAGTACAAAGAGGGAGCAAGCAAAGACATAGCTTACCAAAAATCTGTTGGCACATGGCACCAATGCCCTTACGACAGGTGTCATAAACTTCTTTTAGCTCATTATAGGCTTTCAGGGCAGTCTTCTTGGCAACCTCAGATTCTTTCTTGACCTGGTCCAGCTCAGCAGATAAAATTTTCAGGTCTTTTTCCAGTTGGAGAGAGTGCTCCTTTTCAGACCGAGCAATACTGGCATTAGCAGCTGCCTGGTCCGCCAGTTCCTTCATGTCTCTCTTCATCTTGGAAACAAGATTCTGCAAGTACAAGTTCAAAGTTCACAAGTCAGGACTCACAAGTCATATATGAACAAGTTGGATATACAAGCTATCAAATATTTACAAGTGCAAAGTATGAACTCATGAGCTCCAAGTCGTCACAAATCAACAACTTGGCGCTTGGGGGCTACTCAGGAGTCAGATTTCTTCTCTAAATACAGAAGGCACAAGTCCTAGTCAGCAAGTCAGCAGCTCCAAGTCATCACAAGTTAACAACTCGGCGCTTGGGGGCTACTCACAGAACAATTTTTTTTCTACAAGCTAAGTATCAGCTAATTACGTCGACTTGTAGCTCCAAGTTGTCGCAGGCTGACAACCCGGCGCTTGGGGGCTTGATGGGGGGATACCTTATAGGTAGGCCCATGGACCCGGAAAGTAGACCCGCCAAGATCAAGAAGGCCAAAGCCGAGTCACGTATCAAGTCACATGGGCTGGGCTGGAGACAAGCCGACCAAGGCCCATGATAAAGAAAGGACCCGTCCGGAAGGAGTCCAAGTACAACCCGGAGCCTTAACTTGGAAGACCAAGACGTAGAGTAGGACTCCGTGTTCTAGTGTGACTCGGTGTAACCTGTAAAGTCCGGGGACCCGGCAGCCTTTATAAGCGGGGTCCTGGACCTTAGATCGACAAGTTCTAAGCAATCCATAGTCGCCGACTCCCCAGAGAGGAGCCGGAACCCTGTAGTCGATACCAGATCTAGAGCAATAAAGAGAAGCAGGAAGTAGGTCTTTACCTCTACCAAGAGGGGCCGAACCTGGGTAAATCAGTGTCCCAAGGCGAGATTAATCTCTCCTACGCACTTCAAGCATCGATGGCCCCCGAACTCACCTTCCTGGAGGAAGGACTTGCCGTGACAACCCCACGACAGGGCTACTCGTGGAAAACTTTTTAAGCTATCCTACCTAAGAGTCATCAAGTTACAGCCCCGAGTCCAAGAAGAGCTAAGGACTCAGTGCCTGGGGGCTACAGTGCACAAGTTTTTCTACACAGCAATTGAGTTAAAGTTCAAAGTAAAGCACCTATCTTGGCCACAAGTCACCACAGATAAGGTGTTTGGGGGCTACTGCAATAGGGGGTTACCATAGAATACAAAGACTAGAAGTCAGAAAGCTTACATCATGAATAAGTTTAAGAGATCTAATGGCCAGTTGCTCATCATCCTTCAATCTGGCTGCTTAATCATTTAGTTCAACATCCTCTATCCAATTCTCAGAAAAGGACTTGTTGTCAGCCACTCGAAGTCGGCTGTAATCGATGGAGGACTTGGACGGCTCGTTGAGTTGGGCTGCAGAAGCCGCCCGATAAGGAGCCGGAGAAGGATGAGGAATGGTCGAAGGAGTCTTAGTCCAGAAGAGGACTGAACCACCAGTGGAGTTGCCCCTTGAGTCTTTGGAAGGGACTCGGGGACAGTGGGAGCGGTAGTAATGGTAACACCTGCATATGCAGGTGTGGAAGGATCAGGAGTTTCTGCAGGGCCATTGGAGCGCAGCTTCCTCTTCCTGCAACAAGAACGCTCTGCGTAGGCTCTTGAGGTTTAGCAGTTGAGCGGGTTGATCCAAGGACTCGCAAGAGAGGTACCTTGGGAACAGCTTCTCGAGACCCATTCTTAGTGGGAGAGATGAGGAGCGGCTCTTCGCGCCGGAGGACTCCTCAGACGAGGTTGGCTGGGCAGTGGAAAGACTTGAAGCCGTGCGTTCCTGCTCAGAAACACGAGCCGTGAGAGGAATACAACCTAGCCACAAACAGCACGTAGGGATATTACCGGATGATGTTTCCCGGGTCCCGAAGCTGTATAAATCTTGTCTCCCGTGTCGTTCGTCTACTAACCCACATCGACGATGCCCGCGCGTACATAGTCCCGTATCTTCACCGTCGGTTTAATCCATCGACATTGGCGCCCACCGTGGGGCTAGGTGCGCGTGGATTCACAACTCGATGGGTCCAATCTTCATCAACGACGACGGCGAGTTTATCACCACATCGGTCAAGCGACTCGGATTCATCAAGATCTTCATCAACACAGGTACGGGGCTCGACGTCAACATCGCCCTCGTATGCAGCTGATCAAATCCACCGGATCAAGCATCAAGGTCGACTTCAGTGTCCGCGCCGGCTTCCAGCATCCCGTCTGACTCCCGAAGACGACTTCCTCGTCAGCGCCAGACTGCAGCGTCTTGATCAACTTTCAACACAGACACGGAGTTCGTTTCAATAAAAAAAATCAAGTGGAAACCGACAAGGATACAGGCGGGCGCAAGGATCCAAGGAAAAGAATAAAAGAAGGAAAAACACAACTCGAGTCGGATCATGATTTGGCCGCCATATCCGGCCACTATTCAGGCGATGAATTATAAAAGCAACTTCCATACCAACACATCTACGTCACGTGAGCCAGCTCCAACATAGTATTATTTGCTTGGCTTGCACGTGCATCGAGAAGGCAAGGAGTATAAGAAAGAAAACTTGAAGGGAAGAGATCCGGGTGCTGCTAGAACTCGGACGAGTTGATCAAAGAAAAAGAAGCCGGCCAGCTCCATCCACGCTGATTATCGTCGACTCGTTGTCATCAGCTCGTTGCAATCAGCGGAAAATAAACAAGCTAAGTCGTCTCTTTATATTTAAATTCTGTATTTTTATTTTTCAGTCAATTAAATAAATCCGACCTTTGAGTTAATCTCGGGGGCTATTAATTCTTCTGAGTCATGGTTGCCAAAGAGGACAAGCTGCCAGATGCGCGGTCCAAACATAGGTATCCTGGCTCAGGAGATGGACGTTGGTTTCTTTACTAAGACAGTTGATAAACGCAATAGACCAAGTAGTGCGTATGAACAATGCCGGATCGACTCTGAAGCACAGAAGCCTTTGTCAACAGAGCAAATCATATTTGCATGAAAAAAGTCACCGCGAAAGCCTGCTTAGTCAAGTCGAACGATTAATCACTTGAACACAAATAAATTAAATCGTTGTGATATCTATTTAATTATTTTCATACGTCATGAACGGTATAATGCATACACAATTTTATTTCAGGTACCTCAAAAGGAGTCCCGAGTTGCTGCAGGCAAACGACCCGGCACTTGGGGGCTAGACCGTTCAAAGCTCAAAAACATGAGTTATACACCAAGGAGTCCCGAGTCGTCGCAGGCAAATGACCCGGCACTCGGGGGCTACATGTATACCAGTATAAACAAGCCGGCAGGAGAAGTCGGCAAGATCTACACAACTCGTCAAAAGCACTCGGAGAAAAATTTCGACTCACTTCAATTCAAGTCGGCAGGAGAAGCCGGCATTGACAAGTCGGCAGGACAAGCCGGCATCGACAAGTCGGCAGGAGAAGCCGGCATCCACAAGTCGGCAAGCGAAGCCGGCATCGACGACTCAGCAAGCGAAGCCGGCATCGACGACTCAGCAAGCGAAGCCGGCATCGACAACCCGGCAACATCTACATCGACAACTCGTCAAATGCTGAAGCCGGGTTCCGCGACATCATTGACATCTACAACCCGGCAAAGTGCTACATCAACAAGCCGGCAAAGAACCCGGTACGGACTCTGTGTCCCATTTCTTCAATAAATCAAGACCTTCCGCATGACTCTACAAGTCACCCGAAAGCTCGGGGGCTACTGTCGTGGATATGGGACACGGGTGCCCGTAAGGAGTACTAACGAGGCCCATCAGGAGGAAGCCCAGCAAGCCGACTCCAATCAGAGTAGGAAAAGGACTCAACTTTCCCACTTGTAATAGATTAGCCGAGTCCTAAGAGGACTCTACTTGTAAGCCGGCCTCCTCCACCTTTATAAGGAGGGGCAAGGCGCCCCAAGAGGGCACGGCCTAGACAAGCCAAAACATACCCAACACAACCAAAACAGACGGGACAGAGCCCGATCTACCCAATAGAGGAGCCGCCTCATCGGCGACTTCCACCATGAGAGGAATACAACCTAGCCACAAACATCACGTAGGGATATTACCGGATGATGTTTCCCGGGTCCCGAAGCTATATAAATCTTGTCTCCCATGTCGTTCGTCTACTAACCCACATCGACGATGCCCGCGCGTACATAGTCCCATATCTTCACCGTCGGTTTAATCCATCGACAGGACTCCTTCTCAGCATCATCTTCAACAGGAGCCTCCTAAGAGGACTCCTTGTTGGCATCATCTTCAGCATCTTCTGCCTCAGCGGTTTGCTCCGTGGCAGAAGCCTCTTCCTCGTCCTCCTCCTCAGCCTCAGCCTCAGTTTCAGCTTTAGAACTCGGCTTCCAGAAGGAGTCAGTTAACTGTAAAGGGGATAGAAAGACAAGTCAGTGATGTGAAACAGATAAAGCAGTTTAAAGGGAAACAAATAAAGTACTTACGTCGGGAGCCTGATTGGTGGAGCAAAAGGGCTCAAGTCCATAGTGTACTTGGTTCTTCACTGGCTTGCCCGTCAGCTTCTTGATTAATCGGCCGAGTTCAGGGCCGTTGGACAACTTCTCCGAGATGCGGAGATCATCAGTCACACAACGAGTGTATTGGCATATCAGCCGAGTACTAGGACTCAGCGGCTGAATCCTCCAGGTCGTCCAGCAACGCACCAGATCCATGTTTTCCAGCTTGTGAGACAAGAGAGCCTGAATCCGTGTGATCAAGGACTCGACTTTGGGCCGGGCGGCCTCTGAGCACCTAGCTTTCAAAATAGGAGTTGCCTCTAGGCGATCCTCAGAGAAGAGAGGAAGGCGGGGCTCATCTGCAGGAGAGGTGTCCTTATAGTAAAAGAAGGTTTTGTGCCAATCCTTGATACGGTTAGGAAAGACAGGTTTGGGAAAGACAGAATTTATGCGACGCTGGAGAGCAACAGCGCCTCACTGAAGAAGAGGATCCCCAGAGGTCTCAGGCTGGGGGTTGCAATAGAAAAGCTCGAGCCAGAGATCAAGGTCTGGCTCGATTTGGAGGTAGTCCTCGCAGAGGGTGACAAAGTTCGAGAGGGTCAAGACAGAGTTGGGCGCCAAGTCATGGATGCGCAACTTGTAGAAATCGAGGACTTGGCGGAAGAACAAGTTACCCGGGGGAGTGAATCCGCGGAAAAGGTGCTCGGAGAAGATCACGACCTCGTCCTTCGCTGGAGAGGGCACCACCTCAGTTCCTGGGGCACGGGCTTTGGCATTAGAGGGAAGGAGGCCAGCAAGCTGATGCGCCTTGAGTTGTTCGTCCGTAATGGTGGATCCGCCCCAATCGGCGGAGATCGATCGCTTCGACAAGGAAGTTTTGGCGGCGGCGGCGGCCGCGGCGGCGATGTTAATTGTCCAGCTGGACATGGAGGCCTTGGCCTTGGAAGCAGCCTTGGAGCACTTGGGGGCCATGGCGTGCTTGCGGATCGTGCTGTGCGCGGGAAAAAAATGAGCAGGAGGAAGAAAAAATTTGGAGGCGAAGGGGCAAGTGAGGGTTTCTGGACCTTACCCTTGACAATTTATAGGGGGGTAAAACCCTAGAAGGTGACGGTACTGTCCTGCGGTAAACAGCGGGTAATAAGAGGTGACACGCGGGAATTCCGTGGATAATGTTACAGCGGTCAAAAGTCAAACAGGGTATATTTGAGAAAATAAAGTCATAGTAGTGGAAAGAAGAGCCGTCTTGTCTCAGAAAGACGAGTCCTGTGTCTGCAAGAAGTGGAAAGAGTAAAACTCCTCAGAGCTAGTTCACAGGAGCCATAACAGACTCGGCCAGCTGGTGCAAGGGCAAGAGTGGTGGACTTGAACAAATGGTGAGGATGGACTCATTTTATATGTGTGTTATGTTTTTTATGCAGGAATTCATCTTGGAGCTAGCAGTAGGCGACTTCTGTGCCTGTGACTCAAATTGGAGAAGTCGAATCAAGGAGTCGAACCAAGGAGTCGGAGGAAGCCGCCAAAACTGCACCCAAGATAAATTCGGTGGCTACTGATGGGGGGATACTTTATAGGTAGGCCCATGGACCCGAAAAGTAGACCCGCCAAGACCAAGAAGGCCAAAGCCGGGTCGCACTTCAAGTTACATGGGCTGGGCTGGAGACAAGCCGACCAAGGCCCATGACAAAGGAAGGACTCGTCGAGGAGGAGTCCTAGTACAACCCGGAGTTCTAACTTGGAAGACCAAGACATAGCGTAGGACTCCGTGTCCAAGTATGACCCAGTGCAAACTTGTAAGTCCAGGGACCCGACCGCCTTTATAAGGAGGGCCCTGGACCTTAGATCGATAAGCCTGGACAAGCCAGAGAACTCGCAACATCAGACCCCAGAGAGATTGAAGTCGCCGGATCTCGAGTTAGCGAGATCAGGTTCTTGTAATCGAGAGCAAGTCATATCAATAAAGCCGAAGCAGGAAGTAGGTCTTTACCTCCATCGAGAGGGGCCGAACCTGGGTAAATACTTGTCCTTAGGTGAGATTAACAACTCTTACATACTTCAATCACCAATGGCCCCGCAACTTATCTTCCCTGACGAAGAACTCGTCATGACAACCCCACGACAATATAATAGTGGAATATGATGATTGTGCATGTTTAAGCTGGAAGGAAATATTAAATTTAATTGATGATTTTTATAAGGTGAATTCCTTCTTAACTGAATATGATGTTTGTGTTAATGAGAATTTTATACTACCTAAATCCATGCATTTATGTATAATCAGGTTTATTGATAACACAAGCATTAAAGAGTGATGGGGCGCATTGACGAGGATGGCAAGCACGAGGGAGGCGAGGGAGGAAGTGGAGCCTTCAAGGACAAGAATTTTGGTTCGGACTGCCAGAAGTCCTGAATTTGAAACGGACGTGGATTCTTCATACGGACTCCAAATAATGCAAATAAGCACTTTCTGAAGAGGAAATTCCAAGTGCTTTCCAATGGATCCGGTACCATCCACCGGTTCGACTCGTACTGGGTGCGGTGACCGAAACAAGTCACGAGTCGTTTTTTGTCAGTTTCCAAATAGAGTCCTTTTAAGTTAGGAAAGTTAGAGATATGACTGATTTCGACCCCAACCCTAAGTTGGACGTCCAGCAGCCTTTATATAGGCTTGTAAGTCGTGGCTTTTGGGGAGACTACGTTAAACATAAACCCTAGAGTTTTAGACCGAATTGCTCCAAGCATTCATCTGAAATTATCATCACCAAATTCGTATCGATCTGGTGATTCTTCTACTGCAAAGTTTGCGTGTTATCTGTTGTTCCATTGGGAATAAGGAGGTACATGACCGTTTCATAGTCGACGACTGCGTTGCGCAAGTGTGTAAGGCTGCGAATATCCATAGGGTTCGAATCTGTTGCATTGGCAACGGGGACTAGCCAAGGAGAGATCACAGGGTTCCACAAGTTATCAATCATCCACCTTCAAGCTCACGAGAAGATCGGGCCGCCCCTTATCATCTTGGTATCAGATTTCTGGGTTTCCTCGGTGAGCAATCAATCCCATAGATTAGTTTTACTATTTTCTCCTATCCAAAAAAAGCCTCACAAAAAGAGTAGGGTTAGAATTCGCCATAGCCTAGATAGCATTGAGTTCATCTTCTAGTTGTTGATAGTTTCCTCTTTTGCGTTGATGTTCTTCTGTGTTTAGGAGTCTAGGTTTTTGCTTCCGTGTTCATCATCTAGTTCAGGTCGGAGTCTAATTCTGAAAAATCCAAAAAAAAATAGCAAGTCGAGTTCAAGTTGTAGTGTAGATCGGTTTCTGCCGCGACACGATTTTTCTTCGTTTCTCTACCGCGATACGGTTTCGGCAAGGTTTTAGACAGTTTTGGTAAAACGGGCGTAACTTTTACGTCCGAACTTCGTTTTGGTCGTTCGACCACTCAAAACGCTCAGGGGAAAAAGTTCTATCCAACCGAACTAACGTCCACTGTTTTCGCCTTTTGGCACGCTCAGAATTTCCAAATTCGCACGGGAACATCGAGTTTTTGGCCTTTTAAGTTTCAGTTTCGGCAAAAACCGAACTTTGTGAGACTTAGACACAGCCTTTCTACAGCAATACTTCTAGGATCTTACCCATAAGAGTAGCTATCCTTTGTGCTCATAGGCTGCTCATAGTTTTGTGTTCTTGTTCATAGTTGTGCTTACAATTTCTGCATTGCTCCTTTTTCAAGTGTTGGCCATTGAAAAATACAAAAAAAAAAAAATCAAAAGAGAAAGGCAAAAAAAAAAGAGAGTTAATATAGGCCGAAGTGTGTATTTTTTTTGAGGAGCTGATAGTATTACATTTGTGACACTATTAGTATTTGAGCAATCTTGTGCATGTTTTCATTGAGCCACTTGCTAGTGTCTTTCCAGCGCATTGCAACACGAGCTATACTCCGCCCATATATCTCTAGACATTTGTGCTCATCCCTAAAGTTGCATTGCCCCATTTATCTCCACCGTGTGCGTTTCCATTGTGTCATACGATCAGCACTAGGACTTATACTTTGGTGTTGTTAGGTATCCAAATGAAGCTCCACCATATACCCTTGCTTGTCGTGTGATAGTTTTGGACCCTCGGTATTCGCTTTGTTACATCCGTGCACGCACCGTTTTCTACTTGGTTGGTAAGTGCTTTCTATTCACTTTGGAACGGTAAGATACACCTTTCTTTGCTGTTTTGAGTGAGTTGGGAGAGTTCCACCATATATATACATACTTTCATATATTTATATGTACTAACAATGGTTTCTCCTTCCGAGCAAAAGCCATTAGAGTTATGGGCTTTTTGCAGTGACACATTCTGCGAGGAGCATTCTAGTGCAATACCTACGTCGGATTTGTTCCACTTCACCGCAGACATCAAAGGTAGTTGTGCTGCTATCACCATTGATGATGGCTCTTTCATCAACTTGGTTAGTATTGAGGTTGTTGAAAAGCTGCAGTTGTTTACACATCCACACTTTAGGCCATATTTGTTAGCAACTTATGATGATATGCATCCAGTTACTCAATCTGCAATTGTTCCTATAACCATTTATGGCCATACAAGACGCATTGTTTGTGATGTCATTCCTAGAGCGCTTAATTGTTATCATCTTTTGTTGGGTAAAACATGGTGCAACGAATTTGAGGTTGACTTTGATAGATATTATCTTGATGTTCAATTCTATTGGAATTAGAAGAAAGATTGGTTATCAAATGCAACATTTAATACATTTCAGAAGGTTAGGCATCAAAACCTATGCACTCCTATAATCCCCACAATTAAATTAAGTAAGCGTGTAAACATAAAGGATGAGAGCTTGGGTGTTCTAGAAAATGTGGGAGTGGTAGTTGATGAGACATGTGAGGTTGCTACTAATGTAATTATATCTACTCCTAGTGTTGTGCCTTGTGATATGCAGGTTGCTTTTGAAGAAAGGGAGCCACCTATAGTACAACCTGCATCACCACTTACTTTGGAGGAGCATGCTATTGTTCCTAGTGTTGTTTCTTGTCATATGCAGGTTGCTTTTGAAGAAAGTGAGCCACCTATAGTACAACCTGCATCACCAATTGATGAAGATGAATCAGTGCCTACTACATCTAAGGAGAATGCCATTGATATTGGTGCTGATTTGGAACTGCAACATGCAAATTCGAAATTTTTTGAGCCTACTAATTTGCTAGCTGATTCTTGTGATTTGCATGACACACATATTTCTGAACCATGTGCTAACTTGACAATTTCGAATTTTGAGCATGTGGTACTGATTACACATAAAGAAGTACTTGCAAGAATACCACCTGTTAATGTTGTGTATTCCATCATGCTAAATGAACCCATTACTCTACATTGTGCTACAAATAGGATTTCTGAAATTTCACATGTCAATTCTAGCACATATGCTCATGGTTTCACATTTAATCTAATTGGTGACTATAGCATGAATGACATATTTTTGGTCGATCATATATGCATTACTTGTGATAGAATTGCTGAATTGCACATTGTTTTACTTCGGTTGAATTGTTTAGAACTTGCTAGATTTGAACCTGATTCTACACATATTACACATATGTTTTGTTTGTCCCAAAACTTGCTACATATGTTTACTACCGATCTATACTTCACTTACATGTGCAAATTGAGTTGCATCTTACATAATGGGAATAATGAACATGCCAATACAATTGAGTGTGATACTATCAGGTCACTACTTTGTTCTAAATATCAGAGTAGCGCAGTTGCAGCATGGTATCTAATATCTACTAAATTCCATTGTTTGGATTGGTTTTACCTTGCTACCACGAAATTTGATCATAGATCTTCTGTGAGAACACTGGATTTAATAATAAACAATAAGAATTTATACATTGTTGTTTATCATCATGATCATGATTATATGAACTTCGCTTATATCTGCAATTGTGATTGCTGTTTGCCGAGATATTATTTGTTTTCATATGACAATTATGTGTTACTAGTCATCAACCCGTGCACATGCACGGTCTAGTTTCTACGAACAATCCGTTAGTTGATCCTTTTTGAAAAAACGTTTTTTTATGTGAACTTCAATATTTTAGCAAGAATTGCACCAAAACTGCATTATTGGCGAATATATAGATTTAGTCTAATCGCACGAAATTTTACTTTGTCTTTTGAGAATTGTTTATATTTCCTTCAGCAACAGGTTCGACAACTAAAATATTAAAATTGCTTAGCCAAACCAACGTGCAGATTTATTTGTGGTTATTTGTTTTCCTGCGGTCCTGCATGTTGTATCTTAGACAAATACTATATTTGAACTTAGATCCACCAATATTAATAGATTTCAGTGATAGCAATGGGAAGAGAAACCCATAAAGATATTTACAAACGGGAAAAAATTCGATACCTATAGAAATTGGAGTCTCCTACAGGTCTGCAACAACATATCAATTTTGGTTACGGCTACTAATGATAATATACGGGTCATTATTCATGAAACTATAACATTTACACTACATACATTTTATGGCAAGCCAACCTTTTGTCTTACTTTATGGAGAAAAATCCTGAACAACATTTTTACATGCAGCTAAGAGTTTTTTTTTTGAAGAAAATCACACTGTGATCTTTATAACAAAATATGAGTAGCAAAATCAAATAAACACCGGATGTTTACAACTGAATAGGAAAGTCTTCGGTCAATACTTATGTGGAGACATCAATCTTATAAGATGACCATTTCTTCATTCTTTTAGACATGTATAACAAACTTTTATGTACTCCCTCCATTCCATAATATAAGATGTTTTAGACTTTTTCCACATTCACATTTGGACCACATGTATCTAGACATGTTTTAGTATATATGTCCACTCTCTTTCCATTCCTTTTAGTCCGAATCTAGACAACATGTGAAACACCTAAAACATCTTATATTGTGAAACGGAGGGAGTAATAAATAATGTTCGGGGAATACTCACCACTACGGATCTCAAAATCGTGACCTGTAATTGCACGACCATGCCCACGGCGGCGCCCTCTCATCAGTCCGTGAGCTTCAGAAACTAAAAGCGAAGGCAAGAAGGGTATGCTAATTATATTATTCTTTTGAAGCAACATAGAGCATGTTCATGGTTACTGGGTTTGATAAAATAACTTCATTTTTATAGACTTTTCGTTATTAATAATTGCATAAGAGGCAGCAAAATTTTTTCAGTAGGACCAATCGGCAAAAACAGAGATGTTGTCACCTATTTATCATTGGCTGCCACACTATACTGGTCGATGCTTTCGTCGGCCTTCCGACGTGGACATCCTCACCTTCTTGTAAGCCTAGAACGACGCTAATGCAGCGACCACTGTACATCTACTCGTCACCTGTTTGAGATGCAGAAATAAGATTAGTGTACATATATATCAAGTGTACAATCGTCTAACTTATAATTATCTTAATAAGCATAGTTTTCTCACATGAATTTAAATGCGCAAATAAAACCTAGTATGATTTTGCACTTGGAAGATCAGAAAACCAAAATATCTGAGTTCCCTAGAAAAATCTTAAACCATATTTGCCACCGATTAGCATGACATATCTTCCACCAGGGTGAGATTTTTTTGTGTGGGGAAATTATCGAGATTCTATTCAACTATAACAGGGTTACAATCAGCTACATAATAATTCCAAGTGCAAGAAGATCCCTGACCTAGTAGGCAAGCGATGACGAGAATTGTGTACCATTAAAAAGCTAGCCTAATGCCCCATCGATCGGAGCTGAAGCTAGAGCGAGCGTGCAGTCCAATGCTCCAGGAGGTGCAAGGTTTGCACAAAAAATGGCCTCCGCTGCTTGGGATGCAGGGCGATGGCCACCTTGCATCCATGTATATCACGAATCACTCAGGAGGTGGGTATGCATGGCTGGCGGATCAACCTGTCGACCTTGATTACTCGCCATATCAGGAACCGCCATCTATTAGAACTGCAGGCACAAATCTAGGGGATAAACACTCATACTAAATTTGGAGCCAATTCAGCACTCGCTGATGTTGAACCCCTCGAGCTAAAGACTAAGAGGGCTTGAGGACAGAGGAGAGCCGTGGCCTTGGAGACCTGGAAGAGGGAGCCACGATCCTTACTTGCTATCACTTGAGTCGATCGAACCTTCCCTCGTCGTTAGGCGCTCAAGCCGCGTGAGGACGTCTGCAGCCGTAGCTGCGGCAAGCGATCAAGGCGGAATAGCCATCGTGGAGGAGCGATGGAGTCATGGAGATGACGATCACAGGCGACGGCGTCGAATAGATTTTTTTTCTTCAATATGAACACGATCCGTACGCTTCTAGGACTTTTAGCATCCGCAAAAAACCACTTGCCTATCCCATCCGTACAGTTTAGATCTAACGGTTATTTTAGATGCTTTCTCCAGGATTAATGTGGTGGCTCCTATGGTGCCTCCAATTAGTAAATATAAGATATACTTGCATTTTTCGTAGCTTCTTGTCATGTGAGAATTCTTATCATGTCCACAAAAATGATGCACCCTATTATATATACATATACTCTGAGTACACGTTGTTCTTTTTGTTTCTTCCACTTTCAGTTTACCAAAAGCCGAGGACGGATTTTCTTGAAGAAATGGAGGATGATGAGGATATAATAGTGGAATATGATGATTGTGCATGTTTAAGCTGGAAGGAAATATTAAATTTAATTGATGATTTTTATAAGGTGAATTCCTTCTTAACTGAATATGATGTTTGTGTTAATGAGAATTTTATACTACCTAAATCCATGCATTTATGTATGATTAGGTTTGTTGATAACACAAGCGTTAGAGGAGTGATGGGGCGCATTGACGAGGATGGCAAGCACGAGGGAGGCGAGGGAGGAAGTGGAGCCTTCAAGGACAAGAATTTCGGTTCGGACTGCCAGAAGTCCTGAATTTGAAACGGACGTGGATTCTTCATACGGACTCCAAATAATGCAAATAAGCACTTTCTGAAGAGGAAATTCCAAGTGCTTTCCAATGGATCCGGTACCATCCACCGGTTTGACTCGTACTGGGTGCGGTGACCGAAACAAGTCACGAGTCGTTTTTTGTCAGTTTCCAAATAGAGTCCTTTTAAGTTAGGAAATTTAGAGATTTGATTGATTTCGACCCCAACCCTAAGTTGGACGTCCAGCAGCCTTTATATAGGCTTGTAAGTCGTGCCTTTTGGGGAGACTATGTTAAACATAAACCCTAGAGTTTTAGACCGAATTGCTCCAAGCATTCATCGAAAATTATCATCACCAATTCGTATCGATCTGGTGATTCTTCTACTGCAAAGTTTGCGTGTTATTTGCTGTTCCATTGGGAATAAGGAGGCACATGACCGTTTCGTAGTTGACAGCTGCGTTGCGCAAGTGTGCAAGGCTGCGAATATCCATAGGGTTCGGATCTGTTGCATTGGCAATGGGGACTAGCCAAGGAGAGATCACAGGGTTCCGCAAGTTATCAATCATCCACCTTCAAGCTCACGAGAAGATCGGGCCGCCCCTTATCAAATAATCTCCAGATCGAAACAAAGTGGAGAGGTTGTATTACTGATCGCAACAAAGAGGAACACGAATATAGATGAATGCTTACAGCAATCCGATCTAGGGTTTTAGCAAAACGTGGTCTAACCTCTACTATGACGCCCCTCCTGTACTTATTGGAGGTTGGGCGTCCTACCCTTGTACGTGGACTCAAAGTACGAATTTGGTTCGACTCGACTTGATACAAATCGACCCAAGTTGGGTTCGGCCTAATTGGCACGCAGGTGATGGCCTTTGACGTAGTTACCTGCGTCAAATGAATATGGTTAGGTTGAGACTCCAAGTGCAGAGTGTATAGTATAGGAAAGACAGTTTTCCCCACGAGGGGTGACTCGAGGGTTTAATATCGAAATCTCGGGGAATCAGTAGTGAAAGATTTATCTTCTTATCCTTCTCTTGAAAACCTACAAACGAAGTAAATTGTTTTGTGCCCTCAACCTCACCAAGTGGTTGTCAAGCACAAGGTGTGAGAATGATATCAAAATAAAACAAATGCAAACCAATAAATAAATATGCAATGATGATAAATAAATATGCAAGGATGGTGGAAACAACGATGGATGATATTTTTGGGTTTTGTATTGTGAATGCAAGATATAAAAGTATTTTTGTATTTTTGGATTTTTAAACGGCAGAAAATGGAAAATGCATATAAGTTGTTGGAAAGGTGTTTCTTATGATTAAAAATGGACCGGGGTTCATGGTTTCACAAATGCACTCTCTCTTTAATAAAGTGGTAGACAATGGAACACTAGAATTAACATATGAGATTGCAACAGAAAGGTTTCATGACAAGTTACTAATTATATGGGCATCACGTCCTAACATAGAGATCTTTTGTTTATTAATCTCTCTTACACTACCATAACATCACTTACTTTTCCTAAAGCATGTTTAATGGAATCATCAGCAAGTGCAAGTTCAATAGAGCATTTTTCAAGATTCTTTTATTCAAGAACTTCATATAATTCTTTAGATAAAACGGAGACACTAGATCCTAGATCTAATATAGCATGGTGTGTCTCTTTTCCAATGGTTACTAGTACTTTGGGAATCCATACATCCCCAAGGTTAGGTGGTATCATAGCTTCTTGGTTGTACCTAGGAATCTTTTCTTTTAAAACATGATTAGCAATATAAGAACCAAAACCTGCTTGGTTAGAGTTGATGGAAGAATCACTTGCAACTTTTTGTGAGATAGATATTAATTCATGCAAGCTACAATTATCTAAGTCAAGTAATGGTTCCTTGACTTCACTAAGCATTTTAACTTCCTCGACTTTTCTCTCTTTCTCAATTCAGAAAAATGCAAACAATATATCAAAATGCTTAGGAAAGAAATGTCTATCTGTTAGTACCCTTGCCATGATCAACTAAATTTATTAAATTGCCTTTCATTAATAAATACTAAAATGGCAGAATTAAATCATTGTTTAGAAAATTCATAACTTGAAGAATATTTATCCAAAAATTATGAATGAGGTCTCAAAATGTTCAGTAAACAATGAACTACAAGTTTATTTCATTTGAGAGAGTTGTAGAATTAAATTTGGTGCTGTTTATAATAATTTACTAAAATGGCAGATTTAATTCCAATTTTGGGAAAATAATAACTTGATAAATATTGATCCAAAAATTGCAAATGATATACCAAAATGACCAGCAAAACAAATGCTATCTATCTATGTTAAGATCACAACATTAAACCAATTTTTCCTTTGATGTTATTTTTGAATTGGTTAAAATGATTTAAATTGCATAACCGTTTAAATCGCCATTTCATCGTCGTTAATCGGAAAATTGCAAACGAAGTACCAAAATGATCAGGAGAACAATACCTATCTAATAATGTCATTTTCATGCATGTAGAACTCATATTCTAGTACTGGACATTTTCGGTAAATGCTTAATTCACTAAGTTAAATATGGAGTTATAACCCGTCAATTGCGATAATTATTTTAGGGGTTCCATTTAACTTGTGGGACATGCCCAATACCATTTCAGTGCATAATTTGACCATCTCATCATGAGTGTGCATTGCACTTTTGTATTCGTGTTATTTATTTCGTTTCTTGTTATTGTTTGTGTCTCGGTAGATTCAGGAGTCGAGGTTCCACCACAATACCTCGACGAGCAGCGCGACCAGTACTATCAGCAAGGCAAGAGATAACCTAACCTTCTTGGCCTATAGCATCCTACTGTTTTATACAATTATTTTATCCACCAAAATATTTGCATTCGATTCCAATGTCAGCTTTGATCAAAACATAGAGTATCCTATGAAATGCATTGTCCCCTGAACCATCACATGTTTTCCCTCCTATGAACCATAGGTTTGATGTGTTGGCCGGAGATAGAGATATATTTGTTGTATATATATATGCTTAGCTATGCTTAGCCATGCTTAGTCGAATGCTATATTTGTCCGTTGATTTAATTCCATATTATGATGTTGATGGAATGTTTCGGACATGGTGGTTGCTTGTGATGCTTAATTAATTTGCTAAAAGGCTTGGATGAGTTGCCATCGGGGTTATGGTGTTTTGCCTCATCATTGTCGCCTAGGTGTGAGTTCTTTACCTATTGAACCAAGACGAGCGTGCTTCCACTGGTGGGAGTATGGGCTCCTTACTAACTGAATAACTTGTGCGGGTGTATCCAAGGGTCCTCTAGCTTGCTATTTTCCATTTGCGTGTGGGTTTGTGAGTGGAAAAAGAAATGATGAGGATGGTGGTGTTTAGGACGTGGCGATGGGGGCATGGGCTGAAATAGGCTGGGTAAACTTGTCCTGTCGCCACAGATGATCCTTGGATAGTCTCATGCGAGGTAAAGGTTTAACCGCCCACTTGCCAGCTTTCCCCAGAAGAGAGTTAATCAGGCGAGCCGGACGGTACCAATGGGTAATTTAGTACACCCCTGCAGGGTTGAATCTTTTCGAAAAGCCATGTCCGCAGTTATGGACGACTTGGGAATAGACGATAAGATCATAGAGAACCTGAACATTTTAATTAATTTGGCAGCTAAAGGTTGCATAATCAACGTGTGTTAAAAGGTTCATTTCCTCGAGGGTGATTCGAGGGAGTGCCTTGGTGGAGATGAGAGGTGGATTCTTGGTACTACTGGTTCGATGAGAACTGAAGGAAAAGTTACTCTCTTATCCCATTTTCAGAAAATATTCTGAGTAGTCGATGCCATGGGTCTTTTATATCTTTCGAAAAGAAAATCTAGCTTTATGCAAAATAGCTTCTATACAGCTTTAGAGCCTCCATCATCATTGGGCCTATATCGCCCTACTAAACTTGCGAGTACGTCGTACTCAGTCTCTCTTTGCTGCTTTTATAATTTATTTCAGAGGAGGACGACACCGCGCACACAGGTGGTTTCTTCTTGGACATCGACGAGTAGTTCGGGGTTCCCAGGTGGCAGCTTGGGACGTTGGAACAAGCTGGCATGGGTTTATGTTTATGTGTAGGCCTCTTATGCCATATATTTGGATCGTTGGAACACCGAGCACACAGGTGGTTTCTTCTTAGACAACTACCTCGCTTCCGCATGATGTACTGTTGGGTCGGTGACCCCTTTTGTGTGTAATTTGTATCTTCCTCATATATGAGTTGCTATATGATCTCTTTGAATCGTAGAGTCTGTGATGTGCCAATTGTTCCGCAGTCTTGATCTCTTTATTATGCATGATAGCTATGTCTGAGCTTATGGCATGATCGAAGTGTTGCGTGCCGATGATCCATTCCGAGCACGCCTGCCAAAGGTTTTGGCCTGGGATTGGTAAACTCTGTCGGCACAGTGGAAATCAGGGTACCACGGGCCGGCCTGCCAGGGCCCACAAGATTCTTCAGAAGATTTCGCTAAGGACCAGGCTCTCCAAGCCTGGCGAGCCTCGCGAGGGACCTTTTCTCCTTGCCGAGGGTTTTCTCCCTTGGCGAGGGACCTCTCCTCGAGAGGGCGTCTTGGACGCCACCAGCAATTCTGCTAAGGACCAAGCTGAAAGGCTCGGCGAGGCCTTTTGCCTCGCGAGGCTTCCTTCCTCTCGAAGCCAGCTCTGCCCCCGCGGCAGAGCGCACATGGGCTCTGCATCCTCCGCAGAGTGACGACCGCGCAAGCGCGCGAGCGCGCGATGACAGCAGCGCCGCAACTGCCATTTCTGTGTAAAAAGGAGTCAACAAAGCTGCACCAAGCAAAGGAGCCCCAAGGATTGCCACTTTGGTGATAAGGGAGCCGTCTGCAGCTACCCTCCAAGGACGACGTCACCGTGGGTCACCTCCCACCTCAGCAGCGCCAGCCCACAGTCCTGTTTGGACGGTGGCTTTTCCAGCTTTGGTGACGCCTACCCCTGCCGTGGACCGCGTCCATAGACCTCACCTTTATGGTGGACTCTACCTTTATTGTGCACCGCACCTCCTCCTTCGTCGCCATGTGGTAGCCCTTCCCGCCAAGATGTTTTGGGGGAAGAGGCCCGAGACGCCTATAAAAGGAGGAGGAGCACGCCCGTGCAAAGGGTTCGACTCTTGTTCCAAGATTCACAAGCCCAAACCCTAGATCTGAGGTTAGCAGTAGCCATTGTTAGCTATCCAGAGCTCGCCCTGTACTAAAACCTCTCCAAGCAAGTGCAATACAACTCGAGGCAGGACGTAGGGGTTTTACCTCACCTAGAGGGCCCTGAACCTGGGTAAGACTGTGTGTTCCTCTCTGCAGTGCTTCCCCGCAGCGATCTAGGCGAGCACCGTCGCCGAGGCACGTTCAGGGTTGTTTGATTCCGTGTTCAGCCCCTTACTCGATCCTTCATGAGACGCACCCAGTTCCTGGGACAGTTCTCCGACATTTGGCGCGCCAGGTAGGGGGCTGAGGCGCATCTTCAACCTCGACACCGCCATGGCCGGCTCTCGCGCCGAATGACTCGCTCGCCGGATGGCTAGCGCCGCCACCGCTCCTCCTGCCGGCCGCCCACGCGGCCGCCCGCGCGGAAGTGCTGCTCCGGAGTGCCACGTCGACCCCGAGCCCCGCATCGAGCACCCGGAGGACGACAACATCGACCATGCTAAGGACGACCTCGGCGAAGAGGAGGCCTCCTCCCTGCACCCGTCGCGGGACCGTGCTGCTTCCTCGCTGGGCCGCCCTGCGCCCAGCCCGGCGACTGCGCTTCTCATGGCGCAGGAGCTGCTGCAGTACCGCCCCATGCCGGAGGCCCAGGAGGCCTGGCTCAACCGCCTCTCCGAGCTCGTCGGCGCCGCCCACGTCGCTGCTCCTGCACCATGTCGCTCACTGGTCCTCTCTGCCCGCGCAGGGGACGTGGCGTACGGCGTGCCTCATGGTCCGCCCCTTCCTCCTCGTCACCCCGGGCCCGCTCCAGCTCCACCGGCTCCACCGCAACCTGCTCCAGCTGGGGCTCGTCCTCGCGACAACTGCACTGCATCGCACGCGTCATCGCCGCACGACTGCCAAATCGTGCAGCGAGCCCCGGAGGACGCACGCGTGAGCATCGAGCGCAACCAGGATCGCCACAACCGCGCCGTCCATGACGTCGCCGCCGCAGGACGTCACCTCCGCGCCACCCTCGCCAACGGCACGGTCACCTACGGCACGACGGCCGCGTTCACGCGCAGCCTCCGTCGCGTCGTCTGGCCGGTCAAGTTCCGGCCGGATCTTCCTCCGCGCTACGACGGCAAGAACAACCCCTTGGAGTTCCTGCAGCTCTACACTCTGGCCATCCAGGCCGTCGGGGGCGATGACAAGATCATGGCGAACTGGTTCCCCATGGCCCTCAAGGACTCCGCGTCCTCATGGCTCACCAACCTCCCCGCCGAGTCCATCAACACCTGGGAGGACCTCTGCCGGTGCTTCGTCGCCAACTTCAAGGGCACGTACGAGCGCGGCCTCACATACAACGATCTCCGCGCCATGCGCCAGGAGCCTGGCGAGACCCTCCGCAAGTACATCCAGCGCTTCAGCCAAGTGCGCAACAAAATCCCCAATGCCACCGATGCGCAGGTCATTTCGGCCTTCCAGGCTGGGGTCACGGATGTGCGGATGCTCGAGAAGCTGGGCATCCACGACAACATCACCACCGTCGTCAAGCTTTTCGACTTGGCGGACAAGTGCGCCAAGGCTGAGGAGGGCCGCTTGTTCGTCAAGAACGAGCCAGGGGACCTCGCCGAGGAGTCCAAGAAGAAGAAGAAATCCACCGAGAAGCGCAAGACCACTGCGGTCCTCGCGGCTGAGCCCGACGCCAAGCAGCCTCGCCAAGCTGCCACTCCAGCCGCGGGACCTGAGAAGAAAGATGACCGCCCCTTCTGCGTCTACCACAACAGGCATTCCCACGCCACCGAGGACTGCTACGACCTCAAGAGGCTTCGCGAGGCTCGCGAGGCTCGCGAGGCAAACGGTCGGCAGCAGGGCCGCGGAGGCAGCGGCGGCGGCCACGGCGGCCGCGGGGGGCGACGCTGGAACAACAACTACAACGACAACTACCAGCAGAACCCCCAGGCCAACGCCGCCCAGCCCACGAATGACAACCTCCCTGCCGAGACTCCTGAGGGCTACCAGGTGCCTCTCGGGGCCGCTTGCATCCTTGGCGGGGCTCAGGCCCCCAGCTCCAACCGCCACTTCAAGCAATTCGCTCACGAGGTCGCGGCAGCCCTCCCTGGGGTCGAGGCCTCCAGGCCCCTCAAGTGGTCCCAGTGCCCCATCACCTTTGACTCCGCCGACCACCCCAAGTCCACCTCAACCGTTGGCACCATCCCGCTGGTCTGCACTCCCACCATCAACAACATTGCCGTCTCTAAGACGCTCATCGATGGGGGTGCAGGCCTCAACGTCATCTCTGTCGAGACATTCGAGAAGCTGCAGGTGCCCTACGAGCGGCTCATGCCCACCAGGCCCTTCTCGGGGGTGACAAAGGGTCTCACCACCCCTTTGGGGCAGGTGAGGCTCGCCGTCACTTTCGGCACCCAGGCCAACTACCGCACCGAGCTGATCGATTTCAATGTCGCGCACATTGGCCTGCCCTACAATGCCATCCTCGGCTACCCCGCCCTCGCCAAGTTCATGGCGGTGACCCACCACGCCTACAACCTCGTCAAGCTCCCTGGCTCGGGTGGCACCATCGTCATCCGCGGCGTAGTCTCGGACGCCCTGTACGCCGCGCAAGCGGCCTACAAGGCTGCCGCGGTGGCGTCACCCGCTGACGAGGATGAGGAGCCCCTCCCGAGCCCCCCCGCGAAGAAGAAGCAGCTGTTCTATCAGGAGAAGGCCGCGACAAAGCAAGTGCCCCTTGAGGCAAACGGCTCGGGGGCTAGCGCCACCATCGGCGCCAACCTGCCTCCCAAATAGGAAAGCGCGCTCGTCGCCTTCCTTAGGGCAAACTCTGACATGTTCGCTTGGACACCGTCAGATATGTCCGGAGTACCGAGGGAGGTGATCGAGCACCACTTAGCCGTGTGTCCAAATGCACGCCCCGTGAAGCAAAAGGCGCGGCGCCAAGCGCCAAAGAAGCAAGATTTCATCGTCAAGGAAGTAGAGAAACTAAGAAGGCCAGCATCATCAAGGAAGTGGTCCATCCCACTTGGCTCGCCAACGGTGTGGTCGTCCCCAAGCACACCGGAGGAAGCCGCCTCTGCATCGACTTCACCGACCTCAACAAGGCCTGCCCCAAGGACCCCTATCCCCTCCCAAGGATCGACCAGATCGTGGACTCCACCGCCGGCTGCGCGCTCCTCTGTTTTCTGGATGCCTTCTCTGGTTACCACCAGATCAAGATGGCGAAGGAGGACGAGGAGAAGACAGCATTTCTCACCCCTTGTGGTGTGTTTTGCTACGTCTGCATGCCTTTCGGCCTGAAGAACGCCGGCGCCACTTTCCAGCGCCTCATGAGGATCGCCTTGGGGGCTCAAATGGGGAAGAATGCAGAGGCCTACGTCGACGACATCGTGGTCAAGACCCGCGAAGAAAGCACGCTCATCTAGGACCTCGAGGAGACCTTTGCCAACCTGCGCAAGGTCAACATCAAGCTGAACCCCGCCAAGTGCGTCTTCGGGGTCCCTTCAGGCAAGCTCCTCGGGTTCCTGGTATCCCACCGCGGCATCGAGGCCAACCCTGACAAGATCAAGGCCATAGAGCAGATGCAGCCTCCTCGTCGCCTCAAGGACATGCAACGCCTAGCGGGATGTATGGCCAGCCTTGGCCGTTTCATCTCCAAGTTCGGCGAGAGGGCGCTGCCATTTTTCAAGATCATGAAGAGGTCCGGTCCTTTCAAGTGGACCCCTGAAGCAGCAAAGGCCTTTGAGGACCTGAAGAAATACCTGGCGAGCCCACCCATCATGGTTGCCCCACGCCCTCGCGAGCCTCTGAAGCTGTATCTTGCAGCCACTCCTCAGATGGCAAGCGCGGTCTTGGTGGCTGAAAGGGAAGAGCCAGTCCTCGCCAAGCAGACCTCTACGTCACCAAGCCCAGAACCACCCGACAAAGAGGCACCCTCGTCAAGCATCCAACCTCAAGAAACCCTCGCCGAGGACTCCACTGAGCCTCGAGAGGAGCCGACCGCTGCCACGCCAACGACTACCCTCGTTGAGCATCCCGTCTACTTCGTCAGCACAGTGTTGCGGGACGCTCGCGAGTGCTACCCCATGCAGCAAAAGCTCCTCTTCTTGCTCCTCAGCGCCTCCAGGAAGCTGCGCCACTACTTCCAGGGCCACCCCATCAAGGTGGTCACCTCATACCCCCTGGAGCAAGTCCTGCGCAACCCAAACGCAACAGACCGCGTCGCAGGCTGGGGCATCGAGCTACAACCTTTCGAGCTGGAGTTTGACACCACCAGGGTCATCAAGGGCAGGGCGCTGGCTGATTTCCTGGCCGAGTGGACGGACACGCGTGAAGAAGAGCCTCCAAAGGAGGAAGCCACAGCCTCAGGTGGGACGGAACCAGGCTACTGGACCATGCATTTCGACGGCGCCTTCGCGGCCCGGAGTGCAGGGGCTGGTGCCGTCCTCACCTCACCAACAGGCGACAAGCTCTACTACGCCGTCCAGCTGTGCTTCAAGGACAACGACAAGGTCTCCAACGACATTGCTGAATATGAAGGCCTCCTCGCCGGGCTCAGAGCCGCCATCGCCCTCGGCATCAAGCGCATCCTCATCAAGGGCGACTCTCAGCTCCTCGTCAACTTCTCCAACAAAAGCTACACGCCTAAGGACACCTACATGGTGGCCTACCTTGAAGAGGTACGCAAGCTGGAGAAGCACTTCAGGGGCATGGAGCTCAAGCACATCCCGCGAGCAGAAAACCAAGAAGCAGATGATCTCGCCAGGCGAGCAGCAAAAAGAGAAGCCTAGAAGCCTGGAGTGTTTGAGGAGAGACTCAACAAGGCCTCAGTCAAGCAGCCAGTGGCCAATATCAGCATCGACGAGGAGCTCCCACCAGCCCCATCAAGTGGAGCACCAAACTGCGGGCTGCCCTCAGGCGATCGCTTGCTGCTGACCTTGGTACGACAAAACACTGGTTGGATCGACGAGATCAAGAACTACCTGCAAAATCGAGTCCTCCCCGAAGAAGATGCTGAAGCCGAAAGAATTGCTCGCCAGGCCAAGTCTTACTGCCTCCTCGACGGAGACCTGTACCGTAAGCGCCCCAATGGGGTTGCCTTGCGGTGCGTCCCTGCCGAGGAAGGCCGCCAGCTCATCAACGACATCCACAGCGGAGAGTGCGGCCACCATTCGTCCTCGCGCACCCTTGCAGGCAAGGTCTTCCGGAGTGGTTTCTACTGGCCTTCAGTGCTTCAAGATGCAGCCGCAATCGTCCAATCCTACGACGCCTGCCAATTCCACGCCAAGCAGATCCACCAGCCCGCGCAAGGACTCCAGACGATCCCGCTCTCCTGGCCGTTTGCGGTCTGGGGGCTGGACCTCCTGGGACCCTTCCCACGAGCGCTCGGGGGCTACCGCTACCTCTACGTCGCCATCGACAAATTCACCAAGTGGCCTGAGGTGGAACCCGTGCGCACCATACTGGCGAAGTCGGCGGTGAAATTCATAAGGAGCCTGGTCTGCCGTTTCGGTGTGCCCAACCGCATCATCACCGACAATGGCTCACAATTCATCAGCGGCGCCTTCAAGTCCTACTACCGCAGCCTCGGCGCCCAAATCTGCTACGCCTTGGTGGCGCACCCACGAAGCAACGGGCAGGCTGAGCGAGCCAACGCCGAGGTGCTCAAGGGCCTCAAGACGAGAAGCTTCAACCGCCTCAAGGCCAGCGGCAAGCACTGGATCGATGAGCTCCCCTCGGTGCTCTGGTGCATCCGCACCACGCCAACAAAGCCAACGGGTGAGACGCCGTTCTCCCTCGTCTATGGTGCTGAGGCCGTCCTCCCCAGCGAGATCACTCATGGCTATCCCCGAGTCCTGGCCTTCAAGGAGGCTGAGCTGGACGAACTGCGCAACAACGACCTCCTGCTGCTTGAAGGGCTCAGCCGCAATGCGGCCCTGAGAGCGGCAAGGTACCAGCAAGACCTCAGTCGCTACCACAGCCGCCACATCCGCCCGCACACTCTTGAAGCAGGAGACCTCGTCCTGAGGAGAATCCTCTCCAGGGCAGGCCTCCACAAGCTCTCGCCAATGTGGGAAGGACCCTACAGGGTCGTCCACATAGCCAGGCCTGGCTCCGCACGGCTCGAGACNGGACCCTTCCCGCGAGCGCTCGGGGGCTACCGCTACCTCTACGTCGCCATCGACAAATTCACCAAGTGGCCTGAGGTGGAAACCCGTGCGCACCATACCGGCGAAGTCGGCGGTGAAATTCATCAGGAGCCTGGTCTGCCGCTTCGGTGTGCCCAACCGCTCATCACCAACAACGGCTCACAATTCATCAGCGGCGCCTTCAAGTCCTACTGCGGCAGCCTCGGTGCCCAAATCTGCTACGCCTCGGTGGCGCACCACGAAAGCAACGGGCAGGCTGAGCGAGCCACGCCGAGGTGCTCAAGGGCCTCAAGACGAGAAGCTTCAACCGCGTCAAGTCCAGCGGCAAGCACTGGATCGATGAGCTCCCCTCGGTGCTCTGGTACATCCGCACCACGCCAACAAAGCCAACTGGTGAGACGCCGTTCTCCCTCGTCTATGGTGCTGAAGCCGTCATCCCCAGCGAGATCACTCATTGCTCTCCCCGAGTCTTGGCCTTCAAGGAGGCTGAGCTGGACGAACTGCCCAACAACGACCTCCTGCTGCTTGAAGGGCTCCGCCGCAATGCGCCCTAAGAGCGGCAAGGTACCAGCAAGATCTCCGTCGCTACCACACAGCCGCCACATCCGCCCGCGCACTCTCGAAGCGGGAGACCTCGTCCTGAGGAGAATCCTCTCCAGGGTAGGCCTCCACAAGCTCTCACCAATGTGGGAAGGACCCTACAGGGTCGTCCACATCGCCAGGCCTGGCTCCGCGCGGCTCGAGACGGAGGACGGCATCCCTGTCGCCAACCCCTGGAACATCCAACACCTGCGCAAGTTCTACCCCTGATCGTCCTCGACGAGCAATTTTTTGCATCAAGGGAGAGCCTCGCGCCATCATCCTCCACGAGGAAAAATTTCGGGCTCCCCTCTCTACTATACGCTGCCGCGGGCCGTTCGAGAAGACTCCCAAGCCGCCGCGGCCTCGGCAAGTGGACTTCTTCAAGCACCATGCCTTGGCGAGGTGGATCCCCATGCCCAGCCATCGTGGACCGCAGGCTCTACAAGCCACCCCGCATAGGGTACCCCTCTGAGCTCTCTCTACATGCGTCGCCCCAGGCACGCCCCCTCGAGAGTCTCAGCCACAGCATGTGGAACCCCATGCCTGACATGGCGGATTTTTTGTGTTTCTAGCCACGCCAGTGTAATTGAACCTCTGTTTCAGGTCACTTTGAACCTTGCGCTTCGCGCCAACATATGTTGTTGCTTTGGTAAGCTTTTATGTTATTGCTGTTTCATCCTTGCTCATACGATCCCTCCTGTGTATCTCACGAGCGGGGGCTAGCATGGTGCCATGCCACGGGAGCATCCCGGCAGCGCCTCAAACCCAAGGGATCCGAGCTCTGAACTCACGGGTCAGCTTTCATGCATGTCAACTCCTAAGGAGCTCTGAACTCATGCGCCGGCTCCCGTGCACGTCAACTCACCAAGGACCTTGGTGCCTGTTCTCCTCGCGAGACCCACATGAAGGAACCTACGAGCGCGCATAAGTTATCTAGCCATGTATTGCTTGTGGGTACGCCTATCTGTCAAAACGTAGGAAACAGGTCCAAAATACCTCGTCAGGGAACCGACACCCTCTCCAAGGCGAAAACACCTCATCAGGAACCAACACCCTCTCCAAGGCGAAAATATCTCGTCAGGGAACCAACACCCTCTCCAAGGCAAAACGCCTCGCAAAGCTAAGTCCAAACACTTGGTTAATTTTCCCCTCGCTGGTTTTCATCCCTCGAGCCCCCTTTTTCTCTCTCACGCTTCATGGGCTGCTTGCGCGTTGAAGGGGAGCCCCAAGCATTGCGACTTGGGGGCTCTTACCTCTTGAGGGCTCACGCACCCCCCGGCCTTGTGGAGCCCTGACTCTCGCATACCGAAGCGGCGGTGGTGTAGCGCTAAGAGAGGGTCCTAAGATGTAGAGCGAAAAAGACATGAGGGAAGAAGACAAAAAGCCTCACGAGGGATATTCACCAAGAAAAATCCAAACAAAGCTTAAAACAAGTCTTTACAAGGCTATTACAAATAAATGCTAAGATAATTTGTGCCTCTTCACGTCCAGCTACAGGAGCTCAGGCCGTCGCGCCCCCAGAGGTGCCCGCTCTGTCCACGGCAGCCTCCGCCTCCTCCTCCAAAGCATCCTCCTCGTCGTCGCCTTCGTCCTCATCGACCACGACCTGGTCGAACTTCTTGGCGTACGCGTCGGCAGCTTCCCGCGCCTTCTTGCTGATGACGACTGGCTCCGTCACGGCCTCAAGGTCGAGCGAGGGCCGGAGCCTCGCGAGGTTGCTGAAGATGCGGCTGGTGGCGATGACGAGGAGATCGCGGCTCTCCTCAACGATGCGCTCGTCGAAGCCCTTCGCGGTCTCTTCAAGCTTTCCAAGAATTGCTCGAAGAAGAATGAGTACGCGGCCTCGTCGTCGATCCCTGCGGAGAAGGGGGAACCTCGATCCTCAGATATCCCCGACGGCGCGCGCGCGGGTCACCAAGTCTTGGAGAATGCGCTGGCGCTGGCGTGACATGGACTGGCCATCTGGCGCTGGTCCGTGCCCGCTCCATGAGAGCCGCGACCGGCCCCACCTGCTGTCGGAGCTCGTCCAGGTCTCTCTCCAGGACGGCAGCATTCCCCTCCGCGCGAGCCTGGGCCTCCCTGGCGTTCTCGAGGCAGGAGGCCATCCGCTTCTCCTCCTGCTCGAGCTCCTTGATGCGGTCTTGGAGCTCTTTGCGTTTCGCTTTGAGCGGTCCTCCTGCTTCAGGACCTTATCCTCATAATCCTTGGAGAGAGTTTCGCGGATGAGCTGACCTTGGTGTCGGCCTCCTCCTGGATTATTTTCTGCTTCACCGCGAAGTCGGCGTTGGCCTTCTCGTGGCGCTCCGTGTAGGAGCCTCGCTCTGGGCCATCAGGCCCTCGCGTTCCTGCAGCTGCCCCTCGCGGGTGGCCTGGTCCTCCTCGACCAGCTGGACCTGTTCCTCACGCTGGCGCAGCTCCTTCTCGCGGAGGGAGAGCTCTCCCTCGCGTCGCGTCAGCTCTGCCTCATGCGGCGCCAGCTGCCCCTCGCGAGCATCCAGCAGCTCGCGGAGCTCCTTCAAGCTGGCCCTTGCGACATCGGACTCAGCGACGAATTTCTGCTCCGCGGGCCGCTATTTCCTGGTGCTTGGAGGAAGTCTCCACCTCGAGCACCTCCCGAGCGGCGTCCAGCTGGTCCATGACTTCCGCCGCCTCGCGCTTGACGTTGTCGCGGGTCTCCTTGGCGAAGCGCATTGCCTCCTCGCGCGCCGCCTGGGCCGTCGCGTCTTGCCGGCGGCACATCTCCACCCTCTCGTGGAGGAGGGCCCAGGCCTCGCCAAGCCTTGCCTGCTCCTCCTCCCTGGCGAGTTCTTCCTCGGCATGCTGCACCTCCAACTCGTCAAGCGCCTTCCGCGCTTGGCCGAAGATAGCGCGGCGACGAGCCGCGTGAGGGCGCGGCACCCGCATCGCCAAGGTCCCCGCACCACTGCTGGGTGCGGAGGCCTCGATCCTTGTCGAGGCGCCCGAGGCCTCCTGCCTTGGGCTCACGGCCGCCTCTGGTGCGGCCCGGGGGCTCGTGGGGCGCCTCCCTCGTCACCCGCTTCAGGTGCCCTCTGGGGGCTGGGCGTCCTCTCGCCCCCAGCTCCGGCGCCTGTGGGTTCCGGAGGTGCCTCTGCCTCCTGCTCCTCAGGGGCGCTTCCTGCCCCTCCCGTGGCGGCCGCGTCCGCCACGGCCTCGGGCGCATCGGCCCCTCTTGAGGGAGCCTCCTCCTCCTCTGGAGGCGGCTCCATGACGATTTCCTCGTCCACTCTCTCCTCCTCATCTCCTGCTGGACGGGAGGAGCGGCCGCCCTAGTTGGCGACGGCGGCGCCACCTCTTCGGCCACCCCCTCCGCGCGGTGCTCCACCACGGGAGGAGTCGCCGCCCGAACCGGCGACGGCGCCGCCCCTTCAACCGCCCCCTCCGCGCGGTGCTCCACCACGGGAGGAGTCGCCGCCCGAACCGGCGATGGCGCCGCCTCTTCAACCACCTCCTCCGCGCGGTGCTCACCCGCGGGAGGAATAGCCACCTGCCATGGCTCGTCAGCCGCAGGTGTCTCCGCGACGACGCTGGCGGTCTCTCCAAGCTTGTGGAGCCGCCGCCTCTTTGGCTCCGCAGGTTGCCTGAAAGAAAGACAAGTAGAAGATCCTTCAATGGGGGTTTTCCGGAAGCAAAATGATAAAAGAAAAGAAGAGTCGAGGCTTACTCGTCAACCATCCTCCACACTCTTTTCATCGCCTTGGGCGGCTGGGTGTTGCTTGCTCCAGCCTCCTCTTGAGGCGCCCTTGCCTCCTCGCAACCACGGCTCTCCTGTCGTGGATAGCCTTGGAGCGGGGCTCGCAGCGTCCTCCCCCGCTGCCGCTCGTCTCCTCCTCCTCTCCGACGCGTCGGGAGCGGGCGACGCGGAAGGCACCCTCCTCATCGCTGGAGGAGATCACCTGGAGGTCCACCTCGGTGGGAGCGCTCCTTGAGGAGCCGGCGGAGCCTCTCGAGGGGTCGGCACCTCTCGAGGCCTCGCCCTCGCCAACGGGGTCGGCGCTTCTCGAGGCCTCGTCCTCGCCGAAGGGATCCGCGCCTCTCGAGGCCTCTTCCTCGACAGACTCTTCGACCTCCTCCGGCTCCGGAGACTCGTCCATGTGCTCCGGCTCCATCGCCCACGGGTTGGGATGAGGCCCGCGGTGCCCTATGGGCACAATTCCCCACTCGTCGAACACGGGCATGCATCGGCGTTGCTCCTCGATGCTCTCCTCGGCAAAGCTGATGAGTGGTCGGGCCTCCGTCGTCGCGAAGAGGACCCCCATGATCTGGTGTAGCACCTCAAGCAAGAAGTTTTCCGAGCACAGGCGCATTGTGTCCTCCTTGCCTGAGTACCGCCACACCGGCTCGGAGTGCCACTGGAGAGGAGCGACCCGGCGCCCTCGTGAAGTCTCTTGCCACCATCTGGCCAGTGACCCCTGCCTCGCAGAGGCACCGCGTCGAGCCTCTGGCCCCTGAAGTCTGCACTCGCCCAGCGCGCCCACTTCCTCGGGGGCGCCTCGGGCAACCTCTAGGAGAGGGTTTGTCTTCTTGGCGTCGACGAAAAGCCACTTCTTGCGGAAGTCCTCCACCTTCTTCGTCACCTTGGTGATGGCGTTCTCACCGCACCAAGCAATGGGAATGTAGTTCTCACTCCTGGCGGTGGCGATGCGGAAGGAGACGCAGCCGAGCCGCTCGTTGGAGGCGGTGCTCCGAAGGGAGTAGAAGCTACGGAAGAGCGCCACCGAGGGACGGATGCCGATGTAGGCCTCGCAGAGGTGGGCGAAGATGCGAGGATAAGGATGGAGTTGGGATGAAGATGAAGAAGTTGGATCTGGTACACCTCCAGAATCGCCAAGAGGAAATCGGAAAAGGGAGGAACAAGACCGGCGTAGAGAGTATGGAGGAAGATGGGGTAGTACCCCTCGGTGAGCCTGCTGCCGGCCGGCCTCATCTCGGCGGCGCCGTGCTCGTTGGTGCTCACCGCCGCCAGGTGGCGCACCTTTGCTATCGCCGCCATGGTGACGCGGGTCTGCGGCAGCGCCTCCTCGAGAGCGGCACCGCGCGCCGCCGCCGCAGACGTGCCGGCCCGCATCGCGGCCTTGCCCTTCGGGTTGGTGGTTGCTTTCTTGGGTGCCATTGGTCGTCGGAGAAGGAGATTTTGAAGACGGAGCGCTCCGGAGAAGATTGGAGGAGTTGGGAGAAGTGCGCAGGGAGCAATGAATGGAGTGACGGGCGCTGTCTGCGCGCCCAAGCTTTATTGACCGGCTCCCGAATCATGGCGGGCCCCGCCACGTCGCCCGTTGAAGCCGAGGAGATCGTGGCCTCAGGCGCAACCGCTGCGCTCCACGTGTCACGGCCCCGGCAGGCACCGTTGGGCCCTCGACGCTTCGCCTCCATCCATGGGCTGCGGCGTGCCCATCGCGGGCCCGGAGGCTACTGTCGGCACAGTGGAAACCAGGGTACCACGGGCCGGCCTGCCAGGGCCCACAAGATTCTTCAGAAGATTTCGCTAAGGACCAGGCTCTCCAAGCCTGGCGAGCCTCGCGAGGGTTTTCCCTCGCGAGGGACCTTTTCTCCTCGCCGAGGGTTTTCTCCCTTGGCGAGGGACCTCTCCTCGAGAGGGCGTCTCGGACGCCACCAGCAATTCTACTAAGGACCAAACCGAAAGGCTTGGCGAGGCCTTTTGCCTCGCGAGGCTTCCTTCCCCCCGAAGCCAGCTCTGCCTCCGCGGCAGAGCGCACATGGGCTCTGCATCCTCCGCAGAGTGACGACCGCGCCAGCACGCGGTGACAGCAGCGCCACAGTTGCCATTCTTATGTATAAAGGAGTCAACAAAGCTGCACCAAGCAAAGGAGCCCCAAGGATTGCCACTTTGGTGATAAGGGAACCGTCTGCAGCTACCCTCCAAGGACGACGTCACCGTGGGTCACCTCCCACCTCAGCAGCGCCAACCCACCGTCCTGTTTGGACGGTGGCTTTTCCAGCTTTGGTGACGCCGCCCCCTGCCGTGGACCGCGTCCATGGACCTCACCTTTATGGTGGACTCTACCTTTATTGTGCACCGCACCTCCTCCTTCGTCACCATGTGGTAGCCCTTCCCGCCAAGATGTTTTGGGGGGAAGAGGCCCGAGACGCCAATAAAAGGAGGGGGAGCACGCCTGTGCAAAGGGTTCGACTCTGGTGGGTTCCAAGATTCACAAGCCCAAACCCTAGATCTGAGGTTAGCAGTAGCCATTGTTAGCCACCCAGAGCTCGCCAAGCTCGCCCTGTACTGAAACCTCTCCAAGCAAGTGCAATACAACTCGAGGCAGGACGTAGGGGTTTTACCTCACCTAGAGGGCCCTGAACCTGGGTAACACCGTGTGTTCCTCTCTGCAGTGCTTCCCCGCAGCGATCCAGGCGAGCACCGTCGCGAGGCACGTTGAGGGTTGTTTGATTCCGTGTTCAGCCCCTTACTCGATCCTTCGTGAGACACACCCAGTTCCTGGGACAGATCTCCGACAGAACCGACCTATGCTATGAGTTGTAATCCGTGTAGAAGTACAATTGCTTGTAACGGAAAGTCCAACCGCCCCACTATATATATGTAGGGGGTGACAGTCGATTGAAGCTAAGCAAACAATCGACAATCAATACCAAACCCTACTTTTTACCCTCAACCCTTGTTTCTGCTTCCGTTGTTCGGCGACTTCGCGTAAGTTTCGACGAATATCGACAATCGAGTTGAGAGCGGTCCAATCCGGCTTAACTCAGCCAATCGTCGCCGACCACCTCCGACGGGGTCCCTCCCGAGGTGCTAGGGCATCTGGTTCGAAAAGCACCGGATCATTGTCTTGCGTATCGCGCCTTGATTCGGTCTCCCGCGGGGCGAGTTGCGGAGTATCTCCCCCGGCGCCGCGGGTACACGAGGACGTGTTCACGTGACGCGTTTTAATCGCAACAAGTATGTACATTATTTATCCAACATTGAGCCTCTAGCGGAAGTCGTAGCGGAAACGTAGATAGTAGCGTGGCGACAGCGGGCCTTATTCTATGGGGTCCTGCTTGGGATACGGGTTCGTAGTTCTCGTATAGCGGGTACTCAGCGTCGGGTGCAACGGGGCCGAGCCACATGAAAAGCCAGGTAAGTACTTGAAGTACTCGCAAGACATTAGCCCAAATCAAACAAAGTCTGTCTATATGGCATGGCATAAGTTCGGAAAGTACCATGGCATGAGTTCGGGTACAAGAGTGATGTAGCGCCCCGACCCCGGAATTATACAGAGATACTATGTAACCCACAGGCCATGCTACACAATCGAAGGTTACTGGGTTACCACTCCCAGACCAAACCTTTGGCAGGCGTGCTTGGAATGGATCATCGGCAACGCAACACCTCGATCATGCCATGAACACTGGCATAGCTATCAATGCATAATAAGGAGATGAAGACTACAGAACAACTGGCACATCACAGACTCTACGACACAAATCATTATAGTTCAACTCTTAACAGAGAAAGATAGCCAAATATTACAATCAGAGGTCACTGACCCAACAGTACAACAAGCGGAAGCGAATTAGTTGTCTAAACAACAAGATCCAAAATATGGCCTAAGAGGCCTACAGATAAATATCCCAGCCAGCTTGTTCCAAGACGTCCCAAGCTGCCACCTGGGAACCCCAGACTACTCGTCGATGTCAACGAAGAACCCACCTTCCTGCTCGGTGACGTCCTCCTCTGAAACAAATAATATTCAACAAAGAGAGACTGAGTACGACGTACTCGCAAGTTTAGTAGGGCGATATAGGCCCCATGCTGATGGGCTCTAAAGCTGTATGGTAGTTATTTTGCATAAAGCTAGTTTTCCTTTTTAAAGACAATGACTCATGGCATCGACTACTCAGAAGATTTTAAGCAATTTAGTTAAGTACCACAAGTAACCACCATGTCCGAACATTCCATTAACATCATAATTATGGAATTAAATCACCGGACAATTTAGCATTTGACTAAGCATGGCTAAGCATATATACAACAGATATATCTTTAACTCAGGCCAACACATTAAACCTATGGTTAATAGGAGGGGAAACATGTAATGGTTTAGTGAACATGCAATTCATAGGACACTCTATACTTGGACCAAAAGTCGACATTGGAATCGAATGCAATATTATGGTGGATAAAATATTTGTATAAAACAATAGGATGATATATGCCAAGAAGGTTAGGTTATGTCACATCCCGAATTTTTGGCCAAATAAAAATTTCCTAGACAAAAACAAAACTTGGATTTGGGTTTGGATCTGCTGATCTTTGCACCTCTATTTTCTTCGACATTTCCAAAACCCCAAGATTCTCAAAATAATTGTCTTTTCTTTAAAATGCAAAAAGGCCTAAACCCTAGCCTTCTAAAGGAGCTATATCAAGGGTGACCTCAAAAATTCCCCAAAAATTCCAGAGTGATCCCCAACTAGATTAGAACCTATTTATGCAAAAATATTAGGTGACTTGTTAAGAAAAGATTTGACTTTTCCCCTGATTTATTTTCTGCCAAAAATCCCAAAACCCTAGCTTTTCAAAGGAAGTAGGTCAAAACCATCTTCAAAAATTCTACAAAAATTCATGAAGGACCCCTAACCAGTATGAAACCCAAATATGGAAAAATATTCCATACCTTGTAAAGAAAATATTTGAGTTTTTCCCTGTTTTACCTTCTGGCCTAAGCTTTGTTATTTTTGGAAACCCTACTAAACATTTTCCAAAAATTCTAAAAACCCTAGGGTAGATGCTCCTAACCAATATCTACCTCTGTGATTTTTCCTGGACAAATATATTTTGATTTAAAGCCCCACAACCTGTTTTTCATTTTTGACCAGAGGTGTTCGATGAAATTTTTGCTTAACCCAAGTTTCAAACCAGCAAAAACACATTACTAGGAAGTTGTAGGTTTTGAAATTCTGCATCAAGTGACGCGATTAGATTTCAGTTTTAAGCCCTGTGGTGCCAAGGGCATCCTCATGCCGATGACGGCATGGTCAGTGGCGTGGCCACCGCTGGCCTGCCTCTGCCCGACGGCGCCGCCACTTTGTGGTCGCCGCCGGTGGCCTCCCCCTCTGCTCACTCGTGCCCCTCTGCTGCCCCTCCACTCCCTCTACCCTCCAGAAGCCGCGCCCCGCCACCTCACCCTTTCTACAGCGCCGTCGGCCGCTCGGCGACGCGCCGCACCAACAGGACCGCCGCGGGTCCCTCCCCTCGCCTGTAGCCACCCCTGTGCGCCCGTGCCGTCGATCCTATCCACTCGGCGCGCAAATTCCGCCGTCCAGCTCACCCCCTGCCGCGACACTGCCGGCGCGCCGCCCGCCACAGCCTCGACACGATGCTCGCCGGCCACAGACACCTCACCCTCTCGCACCAGTACCTCGCCCCGTGCCTATCCGCAGCTCCGTAAAAGCCGTCGTCCAGCGGTGCCTGCACGCAACCCCTACGACGCGCCGTCCGTCGTCTCGCCCTGCCACGGCCTCCTCGCCCGCCACCTCGCCGTGAGCTCCCGACCGGACCCCCACCCCGCGAGGCTATATAAGGAACCACGAGTAGCAGCCAAGCCACGCACCACCTCTCCTCACCCCCCTAGTAGCCTCTCCCTCACCTATTGCATCCCGAGGAGCCCCCCCATCGCCGGCGACGAGCGCCTCCCCGCCATTCGGCCTCCGAGAAATTCACCTCTCCAGAGCTAGCCCGCCACCAATTCCTCACCCCCTCCTCCAATCTAGAACCCAAGGAACCCGATGACGCCCTCGCTCGGGTGAATGGTGGCCGGAGACGCCGTGTTCGTCTTCAACCACCACTCGGCCTCCGCGGGCACCAACGCCGCCGCCGCTCGAGACCTCCCCACTGCCCGTGAGCACGCCGACGGCAGGAACCCCATCTCCCCAAGCCTCCCTGCACCTACTCCTTCGCCTCCCGATCGCCGCAGCCGCCCAGGAGCCTCGCCGGTGAGTCCACCGTGCCGGCAAGCCTCCACCCCGTGCCCCTGTTTCTTTTCTTTTGTTTTTTTCCGCGCGTACCGGTTCGCTAACGGGCCGCTGACCAGTGGGTCCCGGCCGTCAGATTTTTAAACTTTCCTGAGACGTTTTTCTTTATTTGTTTCTGTTTTTAAAAAGGGCAGATTCTAGGGTTAGGTTTGAAAGGGTATAACTTTCTCAAAAATAAACAGAAAAATATGAATCTTTTGCGCTGGCTTTGTTTTGAAATTCTCTATCCAATGCCACTGGTTTCAATTGATTTGAAGTTCATTTGCCCCCTGAACTCTTGAATGCCTTGTGGAAGGTTTTAACCCTATTTTTGAATTTCTTTAATAGATTCCAACCCCCCTATCGAAGTGGAAGTTGAACCTATCCCTGAAGGCAAGCCATCAGCCCCCAACCATCTGTTCCAAGTCCTCGATGTTTTATTTGTTGCTTGATTGAGCGGTAGTTGCATCTCATATGTCACCCTATGCTAATATTTCATGCCTATGGTTTCATGCAATTTATTATTGTCACCTTTATTTCATGCAATACGATAAACTCATGTTCCGTGAGTTGAGTTCCGGCCGGCGACTAAATACATGTTGGGCACCGCCCACGTGGATTGAATCTCGCCTACTTTCAGTACTTTTATTTCAAGTAACTTTACTTTCCTGCAATACGATAAACCCATCAAGTGTGGGTTGAGTTCCGGCCGGCGACTAAATACATGTCGGGCTCCGCCCACGTGGATTGAATCTCGTCTACTTTCCGTAGAGTGGGGTGTGCGTATTTATTTACTCAACCCGTGGCTGCAACTGGCCGGAGACATCTCCGTCCTCGCCCGGTTGATTTTGTTATTTTATCTTTACTCAACCTGTGGCTGTCACTGGTCGGAGGAAACTCCGCCATCGCCCGGTTGACCTTATTTTACCTTGCTGAACTACTATGTGATTATTCGATGCTCATGTATATCTTGTGGACTAACGTTTGCTGCTGTCTTATGGCCGAGAATAAAAATTGACTAAAGAGATAACCACCTCCGTCGACTAGATTGAGTCAAATAGTGCCACTCGCCAAACACACCCGCACAACCATGCGTCGTTGAAATGGGAAGACCGTAGCTTAGTAGCCTATCGAGCCTCTTTTGATGCTACCCACTTGGCAAGTCTAGTCGGATACTGCATAGTTGTGGTCGGGGCTAGTCTTGTGAAGGTTCCGGAGCTAGGCGTTGCTCATGAGTTGGGAACGTGCCGGATTCACTTCGTCATAAGACTTAGCCCGAGTGGTAAGTCGGTAGCTACATAAGGAGTGCCTTGGTAGAGCGGACGGCTACGGGGGAATAGGTTTGTGCGGCAGGTACCGGCTGTACAAGCTTAGACCCCAACGTGTGGATAAAAGTTGCAACCTCTCGAGAGTGTCAAATCTAGAATCTAGTATTGTTCCTACCTAAGGAACGGTGTTGGGTCCAGTCACACTAGAGTCAGTCCAGTCGAACACGGAGAAATAAATTCACCAAACGGCCAGAGTTGGCTAAAGTTGAATGAGCTGAAAAGTGGACCATAGTTGGTCAAGAGCTGAGCTCGAGGTGGACCAGAGTTGGTCACGCTTGAGAACCTAAGTGTTGAGAATATTGTTGTGTGGGAATGAGACTCGTTCTCATAATCCACGGTTTTCGTCACAGGTAAGTAGGTAAGTTAAGTCCAACCGTTAAGCTTGGACTCGCACCTGCACCCATGCCATGCCATATAGGACCGTTGGTTACGGTTGATTGTGGATTGATGTCTTGCGAGTACATTCCATGTACTCACCTGGCTTTTCATGTGGCCAGATCCTCCTACCCCTGTCGCCGAGTACCCCTTGTACGAGAGCTAGATCCGGTATCCAGGCAGAGCCCTGTGGAGTTAGGCCCTCTTCGTTGCACGCTTCCGCCAATCCGCTGACGCCCTCTGATGAAGTCATGTTCGATAAATAATGTACAAACTGTTGTGTGCGCTAGGGCGCAGCCTTGTAATGAGACCCTTGTAATCCTTCGTCGGTTCCCGACCCCTTAATAAAGTGGTTATGTTCTGTTATCAAGTTGTCATATATTCAGTGCTCCTGGGACTGATATATGGGGTAACTCGATCTCCGGATCGGGGTGCCACAGAGCTTGGTATCAGAGCCTAACTGCCTATAGGATACCCTAGTTCTAAACGGAACCTTAGATAGCGAACGTTGCTTTGCTTGCTTTTAATTGTTTCTCTATCTGTTTGTGTTTTTCTAACCTTGCAACTCACATTTTGGCTTCTACCTTTGGTACAGATGAAGTTTGAGCTACCCGTAGAAACCCCCGCCTGGAACATTCCCGGCATGCCACAATTCCTCCGCGAGATTTGGGCACACCTCTACCCAACCTCTCCTCCTCCGACCTACCGCGTGCTATGCTCCCGTCGTGATGGGACCCACTCGGAGTTTATCGCCACCGTCTACTCGTGCGCCTCGCCCGTGGGCCAAGGACACATGTACGCCCTCTCCTCTAACGTCCACCCCCAGGAGACCCGAGCCATCCAAGAAGCCGCTGCAGATGCCATCGTTCTTCTCCGCACCCACGACCCTATCATGAGGAGGTGCCCCCGCTATGCACACCTCCCAAGGTTGGATTGGGGCAACGGAGATGTCCTCTTTCCCAACCCGAGGGATCTCTCTTCAAAGCTCACCGCCCTTCTCCGGTACACATCCTACCACCACCAGTATCTGCACGACACACCTTCTCACGCCAGCATGGCTGCGGTTGAAGCAACAAGAGCACCAGGACTCGATCCTTCCCACCAGATCCCTCCGTACCCAGCTCACCTTCCCCGTACTCTTGACCAGCTGAGAGCAAGACTCGCTTCCACTCCCGCTCGAGCCACCGCGTTCCGTAGTTCTAGCACCCCTCCTCGCTTCTTCACTGGATACACTCAGGAACCTCAGGCCCAGTGTCTCCGCGTCGACATCGGCACACCCTTCCCCTCGTACACCCCCATAGCGCTGGGAAGGAGCATCAACGGCATCGACATCATCGCACCTGCTACTCCCCTCGAGATGTAGTTCTAGACGCTAGCCTCCGGAGCAGTAGCGCTTGCATCCTAGCTGTGTATCGTAGTCGACGATCACGTAGTCCGACGTGCACGTGAATAATGTAGGAGTAATGGCTTGTCCCTCGCATAATATTGTGTACCATGTGTCATGTAACCCAACTCTCCATTGTATAAAAACGCCTTGGTTTTATCTCTTGCTTTTATTTGGATCTTCTTGGATGTTGCATTTCTCTCTCCCCTTATGGAAGCTCATGGCACCCGTCAACCCCACCTTCAACCAACCAGGATGAGGCCCAACACAGGTACAAGTGGCAGCCAAGAAACCCCAATCCGCCGTTCAGCCCGACAAGCCGGCATGGACCCAATGCCCCCACAGCCGCCAACTCCACCGGAACCAACTCCAAGCCAGCTATTGTTGATGATGGATGAACGCCACCAGCTGTACATGACTCAAATTATGAGAGAATTTGGCACCTACATGCAAGCACCGAACGCCCCTCGCCCGACCCGGTCCAAGCTGCAAGACTTTCAGCGTACTCGGCCACCCCAGTTCTCGCAGGCCACCAACCCACTCGAAGCAGATGATTGGCTCCGTACCATGGAAAAGAAGTTAGAAATCGCTCGCGTTGACGAGCAGGACAAGGTGCCTTTCGTCACTCACTATCTTGAAGGACCAGCCGATGTGTGGTGGGACAATCAGAAAGAGATGAGAGGAAATGGAACCACTATCACCTGGACAGAATTCCAAGAGATTTTCCGCAAAGCCTACATACCCTCAAGCCTGATGAAGATGAAGCAGCAGGAACTCCTAGCACTCACCCAGGGCAGCTCAACTGTAAGCGAGTACCTGACCAAGTTCCATGACCTTGCCCGTTATGCCCCGGATGATGTCAACACAGATGAGAAGAAAAAGGACAGATTCCTCCACGGAATGCACCAGGCCATCAAGACTCAGCTCAGCGTCCTACAGTTCCCAGATTTTCAAGCCATGGTAAACACCGCACTGATTTCAGAGAAGGAACACCGCACCATCTATGATTCCCACAAGAGGAAGTTTGAGTCTCGCAAACACCAGCCTGAAGAAGCCCACAAGAAGCCCCATACCTGGCCACCCAACTCACAGGCCCCTGCACTTCCAACTACCTGGACCCCACCCAGAAAGGAAGGATACCCCCGAAGCGAATTCTACCACAAGCGTCCTCTCGTGGATGACTGCAAGAGGGAAAACTCCTGCTTTAAGTGCGGCAAGAAAGGGCACTACATAGCTGATTGCCCGCTGACCCAGAACAACAATGGCAACCTCAACAACCCTCCCACCGGAACAATGAGGCCACCTCAAGTCGCTCGTGTCCACCACCTGTCCGCCGAAGAAACCTACGAAGCCTCAGAAGCAGCACCTGGTATGTGAGCTATCAACACTGGAACTTGCGCTAAGTCTAATTGACTCCAGAGCCTTCCACCCTTGCATCTTCCAAGAATTTTATTGCCGAACACCGTCCTTGTTTTCCCCTGGACCTGGATTTAAGCCACCAAATGATGTGCGAGGAATTTTTTTTCCATTAGATTTGGTTAAGCCAGAACACTGCAGCCATAGCAAGGGCACAAGGTTAAGTACGGAAAAGAGGAAAAACACCCCAAAGAGGAAGCCCCCTGGAGATGAGAGAATTCTTTGAAAACAGAATAACCATACCTATTACATGAGCAACTCGAATCTCGGGGACGAGATTCGTTTTAAGGGGGGAAGGTTTGTCACATCCCGAATTTTTGGCCAAATAAAAATTTCCTAGACAAAAACAAAACTTGGATTTGGGTTTGGATCTGCTGATCTTTGCACCTCTATTTTCTTCGACATTTCCAAAACCCCAAGATTCTCAAAATAATTGTCTTTTCTTTAAAATGCAAAAAGGCCTAAACCCTAGCCTTCTAAAGGAGCTATATCAAGGGTGACCTCAAAAATTCCCCAAAAATTCCAGAGTGATCCCCAACTAGATTAGAACCTATTTATGCAAAAATATTGGGTGACTTGTTAAGAAAAGATTTGACTTTTCCCCTGATTTATTTTCTGCCAAAAATCCCAAAACCCTAGCTTTTCAAAGGAAGTAGGTCAAAACCATCTTCAAAAATTCTACAAAAATTCATGAAGGACCCCTAACCAGTATGAAACCCAAATATGGAAAAATATTCCATACCTTGTAAAGAAAATATTTGAGTTTTTCCCTGTTTTACCTTCTGGCCTAAGCTTTGTTATTTTTGGAAACCCTACTAAACATTTTCCAAAAATTCTAAAAACCCTAGGGTAGATGCTCCTAACCAATATCTACCTCTGTGATTTTTCCTGGACAAATATATTTTGATTTAAAGCCCCACAACCTGTTTTTCATTTTTGACCAGAGGTGTTCGATGAAATTTTTGCTTAACCCAAGTTTCAAACCAGCAAAAACACATTACTAGGAAGTTGTAGGTTTTGAAATTCTGCATCAAGTGACGCGATTAGATTTCAGTTTTAAGCCCTGTGGTGCCAAGGGCATCCTCATGCCGATGAAGGCATGGTCAGTGGCGTGGCCACCGCTGGCCTGCCTCTGCCCGACGGCGCCGCCACTTTGTGGTCGCCGCCGGTGGCCTCCCCCTCTGCTCCACTCGTGCCCCTCTGCTGCCCCTCCACTCCCTCTACCCTCCAGAAGCCGCGCCCCGCCACCTCACCCTTTCTACAGCGCCGTCGGCCGCTCGGCGACGCGCCGCACCAACAGGACCGCCGCGGGTCCCTCCCCTCGCCTGTAGCCACCCCTGTGCGCCCGTGCCGTCGATCCTATCCACTCGGCGCGCAAATTCCGCCGTCCAGCTCACCCCCTGCCGCGACACTGCCGGCGCGCCGCCCGCCACAGCCTCGACACGATGCTCGCCGGCCACAGACACCTCACCCTCTCGCACCAGTACCTCGACCCCGTGCCTATCCGCAGCTCCGTAAAAGCTGTCGTCCAGCGGTGCCTGCACGCAACCCCTACGACGCGCCGTCCGTCGTCTCGCCCTGCCACGGCCTCCTCGCCCGCCACCTCGCCGTGAGCTCCCGACCGGACCCCCACCCCGCGAGGCTATATAAGGAACCACGAGTAGCAGCCAAGCCACGCACCACCTCTCCTCACCCCCCTAGTAGCCTCTCCCTCACCTATTGCATCCCGAGGAGCCCCCCCCATCGCCGGCGACGAGCGCCTCCCCGCCATTCGGCCTCCGAGAAATTCACCTCTCCAGAGCTAGCCCGCCACCAATTCCTCACCCCCTCCTCCAATCTAGAACCCAAGGAACCCGATGACGCCCTCGCTCGGGTGAATGGTGGCCGGAGACGCCGTGTTCGTCTTCAACCACCACTCGGCCTCCGCGGGCACCAACGCCGCCGCCGCTCGAGACCTCCCCACTGCCCGTGAGAATGCCGACGGCAGGAACCCCATCTCCCCAAGCCTCCCTGCACCTACTCCTTCGCCTCCCGATCGCCGCAGCCGCCCAGGAGCCTCGCCGGTGAGTCCACCGTGCCGGCAAGCCTCCACCCCGTGCCCCTGTTTCTTTTTCTTTTGTTTTTTTCCGCGCGTACCGGTTCGCTAACGGGCCGCTGACCAGTGGGTCCCGGCCGTCAGATTTTTAAACTTTCCTGAGACGTTTTTCTTTATTTGTTTCTGTTTTTAAAAAGGGCAGATTCTAGGGTTAGGTTTGAAAGGGTATAACTTTCTCAAAAATAAACAGAAAAATATGAATCTTTTTGCGCTGGCTTTGTTTTGAAATTCTCTATCCAATGCCACTGGTTTCAATTGATTTGAAGTTCATTTGCCCCCTGAACTCTTGAATGCCTTGTGGAAGGTTTTAACCCTATTTTTGAATTTCTTTAATAGATTCCAACCCCCCTATCGAAGTGGAAGTTGAACCTATCCCTGAAGGCAAGCCATCAGCCCCCAACCATCTGTTCCAAGTCCTCGATGTTTTATTTGTTGCTTGATTGAGCGGTAGTTGCATCTCATATGTCACCCTATGCTAATATTTCATGCCTATGGTTTCATGCAATTTATTATTGTCACCTTTATTTCATGCAATACGATAAACTCATGTTCCGTGAGTTGAGTTCCGGCCGGCGACTAAATACATGTTGGGCACCGCCCACGTGGATTGAATCTCGCCTACTTTCAGTACTTTTATTTCAAGTAACTTTACTTTCCTGCAATACGATAAACCCATCAAGTGTGGGTTGAGTTCCGGCCGGCGACTAAATACATGTCGGGCTCCGCCCACGTGGATTGAATCTCGTCTACTTTCCGTAGAGTGGGGTGTGCGTATTTATTTACTCAACCCGTGGCTGCAACTGGCCGGAGACATCTCCGTCCTCGCCCGGTTGATTTTGTTATTTTATCTTTACTCAACCTGTGGCTGTCACTGGTCGGAGGAAACTCCGCCATCGCCCGGTTGACCTTATTTTACCTTGCTGAACTACTATGTGATTATTCGATGCTCATGTATATCTTGTGGACTAACGTTTGCTGCTGTCTTATGGCCGAGAATAAAAATTGACTAAAGAGATAACCACCTCCGTCGACTAGATTGAGTCAAATAGTGCCACTCGCCAAACACACCCGCACAACCATGCGTCGTTGAAATGGGAAGACCGTAGCTTAGTAGCCTATCGAGCCTCTTTTGATGCTACCCACTTGGCAAGTCTAGTCGGATACTGCATAGTTGTGGTCGGGGCTAGTCTTGTGAAGGTTCCGGAGCTAGGCGTTGCTCATGAGTTGGGAACGTGCCGGATTCACTTCGTCATAAGACTTAGCCCGAGTGGTAAGTCGGTAGCTACATAAGGAGTGCCTTGGTAGAGCGGACGGCTACGGGGGAATAGGTTTGTGCGGCAGGTACCGGCTGTACAAGCTTAGACCCCAACGTGTGGATAAAAGTTGCAACCTCTCGAGAGTGTCAAATCTAGAATCTAGTATTGTTCCTACCTAAGGAACGGTGTTGGGTCCAGTCACACTAGAGTCAGTCCAGTCGAACACGGAGAAATAAATTCACCAAACGGCCAGAGTTGGCCAAAGTTGAATGAGCTGAAAAGTGGACCATAGTTGGTCAAGAGCTGAGCTCGAGGTGGACCAGAGTTGGTCACGCTTGAGAACCTAAGTGTTGAGAATATTGTTGTGTGGGAATGAGACTCGTTCTCATAATCCACGGTTTTCGTCACAGGTAAGTAGGTAAGTTAAGTCCAACCGTTAAGCTTGGACTCGCACCTGCACCCATGCCATGCCATATAGGACCGTTGGTTACGGTTGATTGTGGATTGATGTCTTGCGAGTACATTCCATGTACTCACCTGGCTTTTCATGTGGCCAGATCCTCCTACCCCCGTCGCCGAGTACCCCTTGTACGAGAACTAGATCCGGTATCCAGGCAGAGCCCTGTGGAGTTAGGCCCTCTTCGTCGCACGCTTCCGCCAAACCGCTGACGCCCTCTGATGAAGTCATGTTCGATAAATAATGTACAAACTGTTGTGTGCGCTAGGGCGCAGCCTTGTAATGAGACCCTTGTAATCCTTCGTCGGTTCCCGACCCCTTAATAAAGTGGTTATGTTCTGTTATCAAGTTGTCATATATTCAGTGCTCCTGGGACTGATATATGGGGTAACTCGATCTCCGGATCGGGGTGCCACAGGTTATCTCTTGCCTTGCTGGTAGTGCTAGTCGCACGGATCGTCGAGGTATTGTGGTGGAACCTCGACTCTGGAATCTACCGAAACACAAACAATAACAGGAGAACAATAAATAACACGAATACAAAAAGGTGCAATGCACACTCATGATGATATGTCAAGTTTATGCACTGGAATGGTCTTGGGCAAGACCCAAAAGTTAAATGGAACCCCTAAAATAAATATCGCAATTAACGGGAAACTCCATATTTAACTTAGTGAATTAAGCATTTACCCAAAATGTACAGTACTAAAATATGAGTTCTACATGCATGAAAATGACATTATTAGATAGGTATTGTTCTCCTGATCATTTTGGTACTTCATTTGCGATTTTCCGATTAACGAAGAAGAAACGGTGAATTAAAAGGTTATTCAAATTAAATCATTTTAACCATTTCGAAAATGGCATCAAAGGAAAAGTTGTTGGTTATTCTGTGAAATTAACATAACTAGATAGCCTTTGATTTGCTGATCATTTTGGTATATCATTTGCAATTTTTGGATCAATATTTATTTAGTTATGGTTTTCCCAATTATTGATTCAAATCTGCCTTTTTACTTAATTTTTATAAACAGCACGAAAATTAAATCTAAAACTCTCTCAAATGGCATAAACTTGTAGTTCATTGTTCACTGAACATTTTGATAGCTCATCCATGATTTTTGGATAATTATTCTTCAAGTTATGGATTTTCTAATTATTGATTATAATCTGCCATTTTAGTATTTATTAATTAAAGGCAATTTAATAATTTTAGTTGATCATGGCAAGGGTACTAACAGCTAGATATTCTTTTTCTGAGCATTTTGACATATTGTTTGCATTTTTCTGAGTTGTGGTTCAAAAGTTATAGAATTTCAAAGTTCCAAACAATTTCTGTCTATTTAGCTATTTTCAGAAAAATCTAACCGAAACGTTTTGTACCGGGCCGGGGGCTAGCCACAGCCGCTGACTGCCCGGGCCCGGGCCACGTCATCGGCCACGTCGGCGAGGCGGCCCATGGTCAGGTTTGATCCGGGGAGATGCCACGACCGGCGCGTGCGCGCCGGTGAGCACCGGCGTCGTCGCGCACGGTCTCGGCGAGGGGAAGGGCACGGGGGCCCGAGACGGGACGAGTTCGTCGCGCCTATCTACGGGGAACCTAGAACGGGCGGCCCGTGACCATTTGGTCACCGGAGCGACGCATACGATGGCGACAGGCGGCGGCCGGCATCGGACTACGGGAGCACCCGCGACCTAGGAGGAGAGGAGACGAACGGAGGTGTCCAGGAGGGTCGCCAGCTCACCCTCGAAGCATTCGGCTGCTCGTCGGTGAAGAAGGAGGTCGGAGGCGGCGGCAATCGGGCTTGGCGGGCGGCGGCCGGAGGGAAGAAGACGAGGACGAAGGCGACGACTCCGGGCGTCCCGCAACGATTACTTGCTCGGGGAAGAAGAGGGAGACGAGGCGGAGCGGATGGCGGCGTCGGCTCGCTCCGAGGAAGCTTCTCTCGATGGCGATGCGACGGCGGCTCGATCTAGGTCACGGCCATGGCGCTAGCTAGGGTTAGGGTTTCCGGGTGCGGGGGGAAATGGGGAGGGAAGAGAGAGAGCTAGGGCAGCGTGGCCTTCTTATCCACGCAGTGGGGGGGCGCGGCGTAGATGCAGGGGCGACGGACACGGCGGCAGTGAAACCACTGTGGCGCCAGGAGGAAGGAGGAGGAGGAGAGAGGATGACAGGGGGGCCCCACACGTCAGATTTTTATTCTTTTGCATTTTTTCTTTTTCATTTAAAACCAGCAGGGTTTTAGGGATTTAATTAAGGCCTGGAAACACTTTTATAAAACCTGGAAAAATTCACATAGCAAGTATATTATGTTAGGGAGTTGTCATAAAAATTTCAGCCCATTTGGAAAACATTTTATGTGTAACTTATTTTAGAAATGCTCACAGGCATTTTGGGTTCCAATTCAATTTATTAAGTCTGAAATTTGAATTTCCCTTACAAAATTCATATTTGAATTTATGGAACTTCCTGGACAAATATGATAGTTCAAATTTAAATTTGTTTATCCAACCTCATTCACCATCCTTGATTTATTAGTTAAACCCAAAGCATTATTTCATGTTTAAGCAATTTAAATAGGGATGCCATGATGCAATATGAAATGCAAAAGTGGAAAACTTATTCATATTTTCATGTACCAAGATGGGGCTGTTACAAATCTACCCCCCTTACAGGAATCTCGTCCCGAGATTCTAGGCTTGGGTGAAGAAGGCGGGATATTCCTGACGAAGAGTAGTTTCACGCTCACAGGTTGCTTCTTCTTCAAAATGGTTCGACCACTGGATCTTGAGGAACTTGATGGTTTGATTACGAGTCTTCCTTTCCGCTTCATCCAAGATGCGGACAGGATGCTCACGGTAAGTCGGATCCTCATGAATGTCCAACACTTCATGATCAACCCCACGAATAGGATCTTTGAAGCAACGGCGGAGTTGAGAGACATGGAACACATCATGCACATCCGGGAAATTATCTGGGAGTTCCAACTGGTAGGGGAGATCTCCTCGCTTGGCTAGAACGGTGAAAGGACCTACATAGCAAGGTGCCAATTTTCCCTTGATCCCGAAGCGACGAACGCCTCGGAGGGGAGAGACTCGAAGATAGGCTTTATCACCAATTTCACAGTGAACCTCCTGATGATGTTTATCATAATAGCTCTTCTGCCTAGACTGAGCAATCTTGAGATTCTCCCTAATGATCCAGACTTTCTCTTCAGCCTCATTGATCACATCAGGACCGAAGAGTGGCCTCTCTCCGGTTTCAGACCAATTCAGAGGAGTCCGACATTTTCTCCCATAGAGAACCTCAAATGGAGCCATTTGCAGACTAGCTTGATAACTATTGTTGTAGGAGAACTCGGCGAGGGGGAGATACTTTTCCCAACCCTTACCAAAGGAGATGACGCATGCCCGAAGCATGTCCTCAAGAACTTGGTTCACCCTCTCAGTCTGACCATCAGTTTGAGGGTGGTAGGCTGTAATGAAGTTGAGACGGGTTCCCATAGCATTTTGGAAACTCTACCAGAATCTGGATACGAATAGGCTCCCACGGTCTGAGATGATCCTCAGCGGAACACCATGGTGAGGAACAATTCGGGCAACATACAACTCAGCCAATTGCTTCGCAGTTATATCCTCGCGAACTGGAAGGAAATGAGCTACCTTGGATAGACGATCGATGACGACCCAGATGGCATTATTGCCCTTTTGTGACCTTGGGAAACCAGTGATGAAATCCATACCAACTTCATCCCATTTCCACTCGGGAATGGCTATGGGGCGAAGAGTACCCGCTGGCCTTTGATGTTCAGCTTTCACACGGCGACAGACATCGCACTCAGCAACGTACTCGGCAATCTCTCGCTTCATGCAAGACCACCAGAATTGACGGTGAAGATCTTGGTACATCTTGGTACTACCCAGATGAATGGAAATGGGTGATTCATGAGCTTCTGAGAGTATCAGCCCTTTTGTATTCCCACTCTTGGGCACCACTAGACGGTCACCAAAGTATACAACACCGTTGTCATCAACATAAAAACAATTGGCCTTCCCATTAGCTATTTTCTCTTTGATTTCGAGGATTTCTACATCAAGTTGCTGGGCTGCCTTGATTTCATCCTCAAGGGTGGATTTGATTTCTAAGTTTGCTAGATATCCGGAGGGAACAATCTCCAGATTCAAACGAGCAAACTCCTCATGAAGAGCAGGTTGAGCCTTTTCAACCATCAGGGTGTTGCAATAAGCCTTGCGACTCAGAGCATCTGCCACGACGTTGGCCTTGCTGGGCTGATAGTTGAGGGTCACATCATAGTCCTTGATCAACTCCAACCATCTTCTCTGTCGGAGATTTAAATCTGGTTGGGTGAAGAGATACTTCAGACTTTGATGATCTGAGAAGATTTCACAACGGTTGCCCAACAGGTAGGGCCTCCATTGCTTCAGAGCATGAACCACGGCAGCAAGCTCTAGATCATGAGTTGGATAGTTGTGCTCATGCGGTTTGAGTTGACGAGAAGCATAGGCTACCACATGACCTTCTTGCATTAGCACGCAGCCCAAACCTTGTAAAGAGGCGTCACAGTAGACGACCAAGTCTTTGTCTGTGTCTGGAAGGACAAGCACAGGAGTGGTCGTGAGTTTGACTTTTAGAGTTTCGAAGCTCTCTTCAGCTTTGTCTGTCCACACAAACTTCTTATCTTTCTTGAGAAGGTCAGTCAATGCATTGTCTATCTTGGAAAAGCCCTCGATGAATCGGCGGTAATAACCCGCCAACCCAAGGAAGCTACGGATGTCTTTGATGGACTTCGGAGTTGGCCAATCCAGGATTGCCTGAATCTTGTCAGGTATCACAGCTACTCCAGCAGCTAACACCACATGACCTAGGAAGATGAGCTCCTTCAACCAAAACTCACACTTGGAGAACTTGGCATGGAGATGATGATCACGCAGCTTTGTCAGAACTAGCCGAAGATGCTCAGCATGCTCTTCTCCAGTTTTGGAGTACACGAGGATGTCATCAATGTATATTATAACGAACTTGTCGAGGTACTCATGGAAGATGGAGTTCATAAGCCTCATGAATGTAGCCGGGGCATTGGTGAGGCCGAAGGACATGACGGTATACTCATATAACCCATAACGGGTAGTGAAAGCCGTCTTCGGAATATGCTCCTTTCTGATTTTGATCTGATGGTAGCCTGACCTCAGATCCATCTTGGAGAATACCGTTGCACCAGCTAGCTGATCGAATAGGTCATTTATTCGGGGAATAGGATACTTGTTCTTGATGGTTACCGAATTCAGAGGCCGGTAATCAACAACCAGACGAGGAACCTTTGAATCCCTCTTCTTGACAAAGAGGACCGGGCAGACCTAGGGTGAGCTACTAGGCCGAATGAATTCCTTCTCCACCAACTCATCAATTTGTTTCTTCAGTTCAGTTAGCTCTTCCGCTGGCATGCGGTAGGGCCTTTTGGAAATTGGAGCAGTTCCCGGAACCAATTCAATGACAAACTCCACACTTCGATCAGGTGGCATGTAAGGCAATTCCTTCGAAAAGACATTGGGGAAATCACACACCACAACAACCTCATGCATTTCAGGTGGGGTGATACCTTCCATAAAACATAGGCTGATCTCCGGAGAGTGAGGAGTGGCAGCGGATGGAGTTGCGGACGAAGATGACCAATAACTCACTAGCCCGACGGTTGGGTGGATCACTCGTGATATTTGACTAGCCAATGCATGCCCAGACTGACATCTGACCATCTGACTTCAGGGCCATCAACGAGAACGAAAAGGACCAACAGCCTATGGAAATCTGGACCTCCGGAGCAATCCAGTTAGTGTGCCAACTAGAGCTTGGTGTTTTGACCACTAGAGGGGAGTCCATGTTCACAAACGGTATTTGATGGTTGTGTGCAAAAGCTATGGATATGAATGAATGCGATGCTCCAGAATCAAACAAGACTGAAGCTGGGTATTCATTAATTCGAAGCGTACCCATGAGAACACCGGGGTCCTCGGCAGCTTCTTCAGCCGAGATGTGGTTCAGGCGGCCACAGCTGACAGTCATGGCCTTGGCGGCTGGTGTAGAGGGAGCTGGTGTCGGTGTTGCGGTAGACGGTGCCTTCTGGGGACACTCCCTGGAGTAGTGCCCAGGCTGGCCACATCTGTAGCAAGTGGGCCTCGGTGGTGCAGGCAGCTGAGGACGAAACCCACTTCCAGCCGCACCCAAAGTCGAAGTAGCTGGGCGAGGCGGAGGTGGCCTATACCCTTAAGGCCTTGGCGCGAAAGGAGCACGGGGCACCGCGCTGAAAGGCACGAAAATCCGGCGTTTCTTGGCTTCAGAAGAAGAGGAGCCCTGATTGTCCATTGGAGCTGGCCTCTTGGAAGACTCCAGCTCCTTCCTACCTTGCTCCATAGTGAGAGCCTGGTTGTACAGCTCCTGGTAGGACTGGAACTTGAAGGGCAACAGCTCATATCGGAGCCGCGGTGCAAGCCCCTTGCGGAACAGATACTGCTTGTCTTCATCATTGGTCACGTCCCGAGGGGCGTAATGAGAGAGGTGGTTGAACTCACACCCATAAGCTTGGACGTCCATACGTCCCTGGGTCAGATCCAGGAACTCCCTCCTCTTCAAGTCCATGATGGGCTTGGGGATGTAAGCCGCACGGAAGGCAGTGCGGAATTCAACCCAGGTGAAGACATGGCCAGCATCAAACATCGACACATGGCTTTCCCACCAGGAACCAGCGGCTCCATTCAGAAGGTAGGTGGCGAAGTTCACTTGTTCAGCCGCCGGCACATGCAGTGCGGTGAACTTGCGCTCGAGAGCCCGCAGCCAGTCATCCGCATCCAGCGGCTCTCTAGCTTCAGAGAAGGTTGGTGGCTGGGAGCGCAAGAACTCCGTGAGGGTATTGCAGTCATTGTTCCTTCTGGCACCCTGCTGCACCAACTGCTCGAGCAGACGCTCGTTGCGCAGGCGGTTCTCCTCAATAGCCATCAGGACCTCCGCCATAGAGGGTGGCGGCGGTGGATCAGGATTGCTTTGTTCACCACGACGGGTAGGAGCCATTCTGAAGATTTGGAACAAGGACACAGTTAGTAACCATCTCCGAATATTTAGGATAAAGCATTAGCATCCTCCCGGGTACAGAGATTTAAGATGGCACTAACACCAAAGTACAGAATAAGACAACCACGTGTGACATCACGTCAACGCGGCGGTAGCAAAACAGAAGCAACGGACTCGAGACATACACTGGACGGTAAGAACCCAACCCCGAGAACCTAAAACTTTGACACAACTGTTAAAACAAATAGAGGTAAGGTAACTCAGAGATGGAGCGAATTGGGTAAGGAGTAAAAAGAATCCTAAGAGGGTTTTCACAACTCATTTTTAGGTTATAAATAATTTACACGACACTAGACTCGACATCGACCAATAGAAAGGGTTTCCTACAGGCAGTCCTGCTCTGATACCAATTTGTAGCGCCCCGACCCCGGAATTATACAGAGATACTATGTAACCCACAGGCCATGCTACATAATCGAAGGTTACTGGGGTTACCACTCCCAGGCCAAAACCTTTGGCAGGCGTGCTCGGAATGGATCATCGGCAACGCAACACCTCGATCATGCCATGAACACTGGCATAGCTATCAATGCATAATAAGGAGATCAAGACTACGGAACAACTGGCACATCACAGACTCTACGACACAAATCATTATAGTTCAACTCTTAACAGAGAAAGATAGCCAAATATTAGAATCAGAGGTCACTGACCCAACAGTACAACAAGCAGAAGCGAATTAGTTGTCTAAACAACAAGATCCAAAATATGGCCTAAGAGGCCTACAGATAAATATCCCAGCCAGCTTGTTCCAAGACGTCCCAAGCTGCCACCTGGGAACCCCAGACTACTCGTCGATGTCAACGAAGAACCCACCTTCCTGCTCGGTGACGTCCTCCTCTGAAACAAATAATATTCAACAAAGAGAGACTAAGTACGACGTACTCGCAAGTTTAGTATGGCGATATAGGCCCCATGCTGATTGGCTCTAAAGCTGTATGGTAGTTATTTTGCATAAAGCTAGTTTTCCTTTTTAAAAGACATGACTCATGGCATCGACTACTCAGAAGATTTTCAAAAGGGATAAGATAGTAAACTTTCTTTCTTCGGTTCACCTTGAACTAGTTAGTAGCCAGAAACCACCACTCATCTCCACCAAGGCACTCTCTCGAATCACCCTCGAGGAAATGAACCTTTTAAACACTAGTTGTCGAAGTGCAACCTCTAGTTGCCAAGTCTTGATTAAGTTCATGTTTTCTATGATCTTGTAAATCCATTCCCAAGGCGTCCATAACCGCGGACACGGCTTTTCGAAAAGATTAAACCCTGCAGGGGTGTACTAATTTACCCATTGGTACCGTCCGGCTCGCCTGATTAGCTCTCTTCCGGGGAAAGCTGGCAAGTGGGCGCGGTTAAACCTTTACCTCGCATGAGACTATCCAAGGATCATCATGGCGACAAGACAAGTTTATCCAGCCTATTTCAGCCCCTGCCCCCATCGCCACTCCGTAAACACCACCACACCCTCTTCATCGCGCCTTCACCCACCTGCAACTCACACGCAAATGGAAAGCGCAAACTAGAGGACCCTTGGATACGCCTGACATGGTTATGATCATCGGGTCCCACCTGTCGGGTACCTGGTAGCCATTACTCGAAAGGCTCGTCAGCAAGCACGTCTGGAGGAAGGCCCAGGCCCATGTAAAGGGCAGCGCAAGGTCCCTTGTTGGGCCAGATTAGGGTTAGGGTTACACTCTAGACCTTGTAAACCTACCCGGATGCGGATACCCGAGACCCAGCCTACTATAAAGGCTGGGAGGAGCCACCGGGTAGAGGGAGATAGATCGCATCGCCACCATAGCCCTTACGGCAACCTTGTAACATGCAAAGAATTCAGCAAGAGAATACAGATCGCTTTACTTCACCGGGGATCCGAACTCCGGTTCCCTGTCTTCCTTGTTAACCGCCGGTGTCACCCACATCATGAAGTTCTCAGCAAACCCAAGTCCCTCAAGGAGGGGCACTGCCAAGTTAATCCCTCGACAGTTGGCGCCGTATGTGGGAACCCTCGATGTGGGAACTCAGGCATCTGCGGTTCCATCATCGACAATTCAAGCTCCCGCAGGGCTGAAGGACCCGATCTACTTCGGCTCTTTCTGCTTCACCCCGCACGCGCAGGAGGCGCGGGTGATCTTCAGTTCCCTGTGGAAAAGCGTCCCTCTGACGTTTGGACTCGTGCGGCTCGTAGCAGATCTTCACGGTATCCTCCGTTTACCTGACGCTGTTCGAGCCATAGCGACGGGCCCGTCTCCATCACCAATCTCGCCTCCAGAACACCTTTCGGACGGCCTCATCAACAACTCCCTGGAAACAGCTGAGTCCAAATCTTCATCGCCAACTTCTCTCTCATAGCACTTGTCAGGCGACCTCATCAACGACTCCCTGGAAACAGCTGAGTCCAAATCTTCATCACCGACTTCTCTCTTGGAGCACTCGTCAGGCGATCTCATCAACGACCCCCTGGAAACAGCTGGGTCTGAATGCTCGTCGGTTTATCTCGACGATGCTGTCTACCCTGAGGACGTCGTTAGTCCCGTCGAACCCGACGCTGACAAACGCGCCCAGAGCAAAAACCGCTTCCTCAGTTCGATGCAACCCGCCACAACCCGCCCTATCCAGGTCTACATGATTAGTGAGAGGACCGGTGACTCGCAAGGATCACAAGATCCCCGTGAAACCATCACAATCAGCGAGGCCGCAATGGCTAGGATAAAAGCGGCTGTGCAAGATGCAACCCCGCTCGGATCCGACGCAACGAGGGAAGAGCTGATGGTTTACCATCACCTCCTCCACGATCAGGCCAAATGCCTGAAGAGACGAAGAGCAGAGCTTGACGACCGACAGCGCCGCGCACAAGAATCAAGTGAGCGGAGAGCAGCATTATCGTCCCTTCGTTCCTCCGCTTCGGTGCACACCCCCAGGGAGCGGGGGCACACTCGCCATCGCTAGAGACTCAACGAGATGCCCGAGAGATCCAGGCGGGAAGCGACTCGAAGCCTCGAGTCCTCCTTCAACACGGTAGATGCAAACGGCTGCGTGTTACCCAAAACGCCACAAGATGCTGCCATGGCATTAGCAACATATTTGCTCACCACGCAGCCTCAAGATGACGATCCGCGGGCAGAATTGCACAGGCAGATGATACGAGGAGTCGGTATGCTCGGAACCGCGTTGCAAACTGCCGGGTCACCAGCCACAGTAGTGGAACCAGCGCACCCGCCGCCCAGACCCGAAGGAAGAGGAAGACGAGCCGTGTGGTATTCGAGCGAAACCACACAGGACACGAGGAGAACCGGAGGGCACCAGACCCAGAGGAAGAGGAAGACGAGCCGTGTGGAGCCAAGTGCTTCATCCGTCGCATACGCGAATCCCGCATGCCAATATGATTCAAGTTGACGTCGGAAACTCCAAAGTACGACGGACTGCAGGAGCCGAAAACTTGGATAGAAGATTACCTCACGGTGCTACAGTGCCAGGGCGGTATGCGGAACACAGCGATGCAGTATCTGCAACTGCAACTTACGGGTTCGGCACGTGCATGGCTTAAGAGTCTACCCGCAGACACCGTCGGCACGTTCACCCAAAATTTCCACGGCACATATAAGCGCCCAGCCACGGCAGAAGAGCTCAGAACTTGCGTCCAAGGATCAAGTGAGTCACTGCGCTCCTACATCCAGCGCTGGACAATAATGAAGAACACCGTGGAGGAAATAGTAGAGGAAAACGCGGTAGATGCCTTTGCATGAGGATTGCGAAGGCGCGAACTCAAGGAAGAACTGGGGCAACGGAAGCCGAAGACGGTGGCCCAGCTGATGGATGTCACCAACGACTGGGCAAATGGTGAGTATTACATGCGCAACGACCGGCCCAGGGGACATGACGATCGCGACTACCAACAAGACTCGAGGCGGAACCGTGGCTACGACCCCAGGAAAAAGAGGAAGTTCCCCAACTTTGACCCAAATGAGCTAGACGAGATGGTAGCAGCAGGATCCCACAACGATCGAGAGGGGAATCGCCGCAGGAAGGAGTGGCGACAGCGGCAGCCTGAGCAGGACGGAGAGCAAATGCTTACAGGCCCATGCCCTTTCCACCCGTACAAGGATGAGCACGGCAACATCAGTTCGGGTCACCGATTGAAAGATTGCCGCAAATTTGAGAAATTGTTGGAGGCATACGGGCAGATCCATCAAGCGCGCAAAACAAAGGATATTCAGCAATTCCGGGAATGATGGCGCAAGGTGCACCCGAGGCACTACCACTCCCCCCGCCACAACTGGCATCCGTGATCCAGCGGGTGCCACCACCTCAGCAATTACTACCACCCCCGGCTGCGGCAGAGGCTTTCCCCGCCCCGGTTGGTCATGTAGGAATGATACAAAAGGGACGTCCCTCGAACAGGACCCAAAAGTTGATACCCCGGCAGGTCAACTTAGCGGTCTCAGCACCTCCAGCCACTCCTGACTACCTCAATTGGTCCGAGTGCAGCATCACGTTCTCAAGAGAGGATCATCCACCCCAGGTGCCACGACCTGGCCATGCCGCCTTAGTACTCGGAGCCCAAATCGGTGGGTACGTCATGAGTAAAGTCTTCATGGACGGCGGAAGCGGCATCAACATCATCTACGCCAGCACACTGCGACGCATGAAGATCTCGCTTACAGCTAGCCTTGTAGACTCTGACACTTCATTCCATGGAATAGTACCCGGGAAAGCTGTATATCCCTTGGGAAAAATCCATCTGGATGTAGTCTTCGAAGACCCTGCAAACTTCCAAAAAGAGAAAATCGAGTTCAAGGTCGTCGACTGGCTTTCACAGTACCATGCCATCTTGGGCCGACCGACATTCGCAAGGTTCATGGCCGTGCAACATTATGCATACCTTCTACTCAAGATGCCAGGACCAAACGACACAATTACTATTCGAGGAGATTACCGGACATCGGATAGCCGCGATAGGGACTTCAATAAGATCTCCGAGTCATTTGGGATGCACGAAGAACTCTCACAATTGAGCTCTTCGACTAATTACAACTTTCCACCCGTAACTCAGTCGACAACACCCGACAGAGAGTTCAACAAGAGCAGCGACACGAGAACCCATCAGGTGCACCCAACGGATCCAACCAAAACAGCAATCGTATCCGCCAATCTACCCTTCGCATAGGAAAGCGCGCTCGTCGAGTTCCTCCATGAGCATTGGGAAATATTCGCTTGGTGTCCCACGGACATGCCAGGCATACCCAGAGAACTTGTCGAGCACGCACTTGAAATACGCCCTGAGGCCAGACCAGTCAAACAGTCCCTCCGGCATTTTGCGGAACCGAAGCGCGGGACCATTGGCGAAGAAATCAACCGGCTCCTCGCAGCCAAGTTTATCCGGGAAATAAAACAAGCCACCTGGGTAGCAAGCCCCGTCCTTGTCCCGAAGAAGAACTCGAAGGTGCTGCGCATGTGCGTAGACTTCACGGCCCTCAACAAGCATTGCCCCAAGGACAACTTTCCCCTCCCACGCATCGATCAAATCATTGATTCGACCGCGGGATGTGCTCGGCTGTCCTTCCTAGACGCCTACTCAGGCTATAATCAGATTCGCATGAAGGAAGAAGACGAAGAAAAAACAGCATTCATCACACCTTATGGTGTATACTGCTACACCACGATGCCCTTCGGCCTCAAAAACGCGGGTGCAACTTACCAGAGGTGCATGCAAGCCTGCCTTAAGGACCAGATCGGCAGAAACGTCCAAGTATATGTGGACGACATTGTCATCAAGACAAAGGACGAAGCCACGCTCCTAGATGACCTGGCCGAAACTTTCGCAGCGCTCAACAAGTACCACATCAAGCTCAACCCAACGAAGTGCGTGTTCGGGGTACCCGCCGGGCAACTGCTCGGATTCCTCGTATCCGCCAGGGGCATCGAGGCGAATCCTGAGAAAATACAAGCAATCCTGTCAATGGAGGAGCCAACCAACATCAAGGGAGTTCAGTGCCTAGCGGGGCGAGTCGCAGCCCTAAGCAGATTCATCAGCAGACTAGGAGAAAAGGCACTCCCGTTCTATCAGCTGCTGAAAAAAGCAGACAACTTCGAGTGGACAGAAGAGGCTCGCAGAGCATTCACTGAACTCAAGCAGACATTATCAACAAAACCGGTTCTGGTGGCACCCCAGGAACGGGAACCTCTATACCTGTACCTGGCTGCAACCAAACAAGTAGTCAGTACGGTGCTCGTAGTCGAGTGAGCAGAAGAAGGAAAGATACATGGTGTCCAGCGCCCAATCTATTACGTTAGCGAGGTACTCTCGGTGTCAAAGCAGCGGTACCCGCAGAAGCTTGCATATGGAGTATTCATGACGGCGCGAAAACTAACGCACTACTTCTCCGAGCACCCCATCACGGTGCTGACAGATGCACCCTTGTCGGATATACTCAACAACCCGGAGGCAACAAGTGGAGTAGCAAAGTGGGGAATCGAATTTTCACCCAGGGACATCACATACCGACCCAGAGACGCGCTCAAGTCCCAGTGTAGCGCCCCGACCCCAGAACTATACAGTGGAACATTGTGTAACCGGTCATGCTACACAATCGAGGGTTACTGGGTTTACCAATCCCAGGCCAAAACTCATTGGCAGGTGTGCTCGGAATGGATCATCGGCACACAACACCTCGATCATGCCATAAGCTCAGACATCGCTTCCACGTATAGTTAAGAGACTGAGACTTGTGGAACAACTGGCACATTGCAGACTCTACGACACAAAAGCATATAGCAACTCATATAAGAGAAGATGCAAATATTACACATCAAAAGGATCACGGATCCAACAGTTCATCAAGCGGAAGCAGGTAGTGTTGTCTAACAACAAGATGCAAATATATGGCCTAAGAGGCCTACAAATAAAAGATCCCAGCCAGCTTGTTCCACGGTCCCAAGCTGCCACCTGGGAACCCCGAACTACAGGTCGACGTCCATGAAGAACCCACCTAGCTGCTCGGTGTCGTCCTCCTCTGAAATACAAACATAAAGGCAGCAAGGAGAGACTGAGTGCGATGTACTCGCAAGTTTAGTAGGGCGATATAGGCCCAATGACTGACGGAGGCTCTAAAGCTGTATATGTATTTCTTTTGCATAAAGCTAATTTTCATAAACCGAAACATAAATTGACACATGGCATTCGTCTACTTAGAATAGTTCTTATAACAGGGGTAAGAGGGTAACATTTCATCTTCGGTTCTCGTTGAACCTACTTGTAACCAACACATCTCCCATCTCCACCAAAGGCACCCCCTCGAATCACTCTCGAGGAAATGAACCTTTATCACACGTTGATTATGCAACCTTTAGCTGCCATATCAATTAGGTTAAGGTTCTCTATGATCTTATCGTCTATTCCCATGTTGTCCATAACCGCGGACACGGCTTTTCGAAAAGATTAACCCTGCAGGGGTGTACTAATTTACCCATTGGTACCGTCCGGCTCACCTGATTGGCCCTCTACCGGGGAAGGCCGGCGAGCGGGCGTGGTTAAACCTTTACCTCGCGTGAGACTATCCAAGAGTCATCTGTGGCCACAAGGCAAGTTTACCCAGCCTATTTCAGCCCATGCCCCATCGCCACGTCCTAAACACAAAACCTCATCAACATCATCTTTTCCACTCACACGCAAATGGAAAACTGAACTAGAGGACCCTTGGATACGCCCGCACAAGTTATTCGGTTAGTAAGGCGCCCATACACCCACCAATGGCAGCACGCTCATCTTGGTTCAAGAGGTAAAGAACTCGCACCTAGGGCAAGAGTGAGGCAAAACACCATCCCCGATGGCAACTCACCCAAGCCGTCTTAGCATTTTAATTAAGCACCCCACATATCCACCATGTCCGTACCATTCCATCAACATCAACAATTTTGGAATTAAACAACGGACATTGCTAGCATTTGACTAAGCATGGCTAAGCATAGCTAAGCATATAAATACAACAATTATATTCTTGTCTCCGGCCAACACATCAACACTAAGGTTCATAGGTAGGGATACATGTGATTGGCTCGGGGAAAAACATGCATTCATAGGATACTATATGTCTTGCTAAAAAATGTCATTTGAATCGCATGCAATATTATGGTGGATAAAATAAGTTGATAAAATCATAGGATGCTAGATGCCAAGAAGGTTAGGTTATCTCTTGCCTTGCTGCCGGGGCGTGTAGTACGGCTCGTCGGGATAGGTCGGGGTGACCTCAACTCCGGAATCTATCGATACCCAAAAATAACACAAAGAACAAATAAATCACACGAGGACAAGTGCAATGCTCAATCACATGATGGCATGTCAATTTCATGCAAGGATATCATTATATAAACTAAAAGGAAAAATTAAATGGGGAGCCAAATAATTAGTGCAATTATTTGGAAACAACCCCATATTTAACTTAATGACTAAATTATGTATACATTATTAAATTATTAGAGAAGTGGCTCAAATATGCATGAATATGATATGAATGGGTAGGGTTTGTTCTTCAGATCATTTTGGTACCTCATTTGTAATTTTCGGAGCACCGATGAATAAATAGCGAATTAAATAATTAATTGAATTTAATTCATTTTAATCAAATCATGAATAACATCAACTAAATATTTGTGATCATGACATGATATTAACATGGTTGAATAGCACTTGACATATAGATCACATTGATATTTAATTCATAATTTTTGGATCAATAATTAATAAGTTATGATTTTTCCCAATTTAGATATTATTTGAACCCTTTTTGGAATTCATATATAAACAGCAATAGAATACACTCAAAAGATGAATTCAATTTCTCTAACAAGTAGAGTTTGTTTTTCTGATCATTTGGATATTTTATTTGCTTTTTTGGAGCCATATTTAATTAGATAACAATTATTTAAATTCAATCTATTTCTTAAAAGAAAACCCAACTGGCAAACAGGCCGGCCTCATGCCGGCCAGGCCGGGCTGGAGGCCGGGCACCAGCCCGAGGGCGCCGGCCTTTGGCCGGCCCAGTCCGGGCGAGGAGGCCGGGCGAGTGGCCGAAAGGTCCGGCCTTTGGCCGGCCCAAACCGAGCCCAGGCCGGGTGTCCAGGCCGGGCACCCGCCCGAGGCGTCCGGCCTCAGGCCGGCCCAGGCGACGGCCAGGCCGGGCAGGCAGAGCGCGGTGACGGAGACGCCGACGGCGAACGGCGGCGCAAGAGGGAGAGGGGAAACGCGCAAGAGGGTGTGGTGCTCACCCTGAGTCGATGGGTGTGGTCGGTGTGGCGAGGGAGAGGCGGAAATCACCGGGGAAGTGGCCGGCGGCGACGCGGCCGAGGCGGGGAGGTCGGGGACGTGGCCGTCGGTTCCAGTAGGGCCCAGCTCGATTCCGCGCGCCGTAATGGAGAGGAGGGAGCGGCAAAGGGGAGGGCGGCGTCAGCTCGCTCCGGGGGGCTCAGACCGGCGGTAATTTCACGGCGACGGTGGCGTCCCCGCGGTGGTCGATGCGGGAGCGGGAGGGGGCTCGATCCGTGAAATGGGGTGGGAGAGAGAGATGCGGGGCAGGTGAGCGTCGAGGAGGGCCCCTTGTCATCCAGGGAAGCAGGTGGAACAACGGACGCGTGCGAGGCAGGGCGGCATGGCCGGCGGCATGGCGCCAGTGCTGTCGGCCACGGTGGAGGAGAGAGGGAAAGAAAATTTCCCGGAAAACCCCTGGCCACTTTTAAATAAATTGCAAAAAGGTCGAGAGACATTTTTAGGGATTTAATTCTGGCTCCTAATCATTTTTATAAAATGAGCAAAAATTCATATAAGCTATATTTAACCTTTAGAACCTCCACAAAATTTCGTGGTCCAAAATAAAATATTTTGGGCAACATTTGTTCACAGCTTTTAAATATAGTCATTTTTGACAATTTCCAATTTTTATTTAATTGAAGCACTTAAACATTTCCAAAAATAATGAAAATATTCATGGAGGCTCTCACAATAATATTTAAGCTCCCCTTGATTTTATTTTTAATTTTTGGAATGTTTAACTTGGTTTAAAAAAAATAGAAATTGAATTGAACTAATTTGAATTCTCAAATTCATTTCATATTTGACAATATTTAGAACTTGAGAATTGGTTTCAAAAAGTAAACTTTGGAACTTCCTAAACCATTTGGAAGTCCAAGCATGATTTGGTTTGCTAAGTTGAGCATTTGCATTGGTTTGGATGTTGGAAAGATTGCCTCCCCATTTCAATTTGTTTCCAAGTGAAAGTTTGAAATGGCAATTGCATATGGATGCTATGATGCAAACATAGAAACAAAAAGTGGAAAAATTCTTCGTATTTTTTTAATTACCAAGTTGGGGCTGTTACACCCAGGCCTTGGCAGATTTCCTCACAGAATGGACAGAGATTCAGACTCCAGGTCCCCCGGACCTATCCAATTCCTGGATCATGTATTTCGACGGGTCGAAAAGGCATGAAGGAGCCGGAGCGGGTGTTATCTTGATTTCACCCAAAGGAGACAAGCTGAAATATGTACTACAGATGAATTTCAAGAAAGCATCCAACAACGAGGCAGAATACAAAGGCCTATTGCACGGCATGTGGATGGCAAAGGCCTGCGGTGCAACGAGGCTCATGATCTATGGGGACTCGAATCTTGTAGTCCAACAGACGATGAAGGCCTGCGACGCAGTGTCTGCCAACATGGCAGCCTACAGGGATCTCTACAATGTCCTAGATGGAAGCTTTGACGGGTCCGAGTTATGTTATATCGCACGAGGAAGCAATGAGGAGGCTGACAGGCTAGCCAACATCGGCTCCACCTGCACACCCGTACCCGCTGGAGTTTTCCTCGAGCAGATAGATAAGCAAGCACTCCATAGAGTACAAGGACCCCAATGCTCCGGCAGCAGCAGCAGCCCCGGCCGTCGGCTCCGAGCAACCAGCCGAAGAAAAGAATAAGCAAACAGAAGCCAATTCTTATGAGGTCTTCCTCGTAGAACCCTCCTGGACTCAACCATACATAGCGTATCTGCTACGCCAAGAGTTACCAGAGGACCCAGTCGAAGCCCGCCGAGTCACTCGGCGCAGCAAAGCATTCGTCACGGTCAAGGGAGAGCTATACAAGAAAAGCGCATCAGGGATACTACTGCGATGCGTCGAACCAGAAGAAGGGAGAAAAATCTTACTCGATATCCATGAAGGCATATGTGGACACCACGCGAGTAGTCGGGCACTCGCAGCCAAAACACGACGAGCCGGATTCTATTGGTTATCCATCATGCAGGACGCCAAAGAGATAGTCCGCCGATGCGCTGGGTGCCAACGGTTCGCAACCAAACCTCACGCCCCCGCAACGGAGCTAAACATGATACCAATTGCATGGCCCTTCGCACAATGGGGACTCGACATGGTAGGTCCGCTGAGAAAATCTTCTCACGGGGGACACACCTTCCTTCTGGTGGCAGTAGACAAATTCTCCAAATGGATCGAGGCCAAACCGGTCACCAATGCGGGTGCAACGGCAGCACTAAATTTCGTCAAGTCCATCATCTTCCGCTTCGGAGTGCCCCATAGCATCATCACAGATAATGGGTCCAACTTCATCGCCGACGAAATCCAGACATATTGCGAGGAGCTGGGGATAAAGCACAATTTTGCCCCCATTGCGCACCCACAAACCAACAGACAAGTCGAGCGTCCCAATGGGCTCGTCAGTAGCGCTCTCAAGAAACGGCTTCTCGCGCCCTTGGAGAGAGCTGCTGGTGCATGGGTCGAAGAGCTACCATCAGTACTATGGGGCCTGTGCACAACGCCAAACTGTTCAACAGGGTTCACCCCCTTCTTCCTGATACACGGGACCGAAGCAGTACTGCCTGCCGAGGTCCGCCACAACTCGCCTCGAGTTGCAGCCTATACGGAAGCTGGGTCGAACATGGCACTCGAAGATGGCATAGACGAAGTTGACGAGGCGCGGGACATTGCACTCTCGAGATCGGCGGTCTACCAGCAGAGCTTGCGCAATTACCACAGCCGACGAGTGCGCGACAGATCCTTTGCCGTAGGCGATTTGGTATTGCGGCTAAAACAGAAAAAAGGCCACAAGCTATCACCTCCCTGGGAAGGACCATACGTCATCGTCGAGGTCATTGGCAAAGGAGCATACAGGCTAAAGGACTCGGCAACGGGCATCGTCTACTCCAACCCGTGGAACGTGGCGCATCTACGATGTTTCTACCCCTAGCTGTCACCTCTTTTTTGTTCACCACATCTTGTGAAATAAGGCCCCTTGGCCATCGTGCAACCTTTTTTCCGCTGACAGGCATCAGTAAAGTAGGTATGCGCATATGTTCAGACTCCAAACCAGCAGAACCTCTACTAAGAGTCGACCTAGCTTGGGCCGCACCCGATGCTCCGGGGCTGCGCCCCACAAGCTACTCGAAAAATTCATTTAACTCTACTAAGAGTCGACCTAGCTTGGGCCGCACCTGACGCTCGGGGGCTGCGCCCCACAAGCTACTCGTAAAATTCATTTAACTCTACTAAGGGTCGACCTAGCTTGGGCCGCACCCGACGCTCGGGGGCTGCGCCCCACAAGCTACTCGAATAATTCATTTAACTCTACTAAGAGTCAAGCTAGCTTTGGCCGCACCCGACGCTTGGGGGCTGCGCCCCACAAGCTACTCACAAAATTCATTTAACTCTACTAAGAGTCGACCTAGCTTGGGCCGCACCCGACACTCGGGAGCTGCGCCCGACAAGCTACTCGAAAAATCCATTTAACTCTACCGAGAGTCAACCTAGCTCGGGCCGCACCCGACGCTTGGGGGCTGCGCCCCACAAGCTACTTGCAAAATTCATTTAACTCTACTAAGAGTCGACCTAGCTTGGGCCGCACCCGACGCTCGGGGGCTGCGCCCCACAAGCTACTCGCAAAATTCATTTAACTCTACTAAGAGTCGACCTAGCTTGGGCCGCACCCGACGCTCGGGGGCTGCGCCCCACAAGCTACTCGAAGAATTCATTTAACTCTACTAGGAGTCGACCTAGCTTAGGCCGCACCCGACGCTCGGGGGCTGCGCCCCACAAGCTACTCGAAACATTCATTTAACTCTACTAAAGAGTCGACCTAGATTGGGCCGCACCCGACGCTCGGGGGCTGCGCCCCACAAGCTACTCGAAACGATCACTTAACTCTCCTCCCGCATGACTTAGCTTGTGTCGCACCCGACGCACGGGGGCTACACCCCAAAACAGCTACTCGAAACAAACTCGGCAAAAGAGACAAATCAGACGATGAGTCGCCGTACAGAAGACAAGGAGAATCAAACGAATCATCATAACTACACAAAGGTACATGGAATTTACAGGAGACAACTCGGGCTACAAAGCAGCATGCTGTCGATGGAGAGTTGCAGCAGTTTCTCTTTCAAGGAGAGCAACCACGTTTCTGGCGGGTCCATCAGCAGCCGCGTAAAACGGATCCAGAGTTGTATTTTCCCAGTCAAAACCAGCCGGCGGTCCCCTTGAAATATCTCCAAAATCCAAGTGTGGATGGTGGATAAGAACAAGTGCAAAAGCAAAACGGGCACCCGCCTCAAGTTGCTCTCGCACGAAGCCCTCAATCGCTTCACCCTGACGAAATCTCTTCATCAAATCAGCCAAACTCTGTGGAACTGGATTCAATGGAAACAAGGTGGTAAAAACCCGCTCCAAGCACGACCGACAGGATTCAACAAAAGACTCAACTTGATTGACACGATCTTGCAGAGTGACAAGAACATAGCCCCTGTCTCGGTCGGACCAAAACCCTGGTGCTCCGCGGGAAGCGAGGTCTGCAATCAAATTGAGTTTAAGGTTAACCCGCCTGGCCTCGGCACCAGGGTCCAGTTGGGCACCTACAGGAAAACCATGGTCATGATTGACAAGTACAAGCCAATACAGAGGAGACAAAGGAAACAACTTACAAAGGAGATGGTCGTTAAGTTGCCGTATCTCATATAGCAGAAATTTCTCACGCTCCACCATGGCGGCCTGTTTCGATTTCAGAATCGTGGCATCAGCTTGAGTTACTCGGAGTCGACGTTCAGCTTCATCGGCCCGCACCCGTAAACGATTGAAACAGAAAGACTCATCTTCTGTCAATATTGGGTTCGCAGGAGCATGTGATGGCCTACTGGAACCCGGTGAGATGGATAGGCTCCTCGCACCGCTAGCCTGGTGGACAGTTGGATACAAACCAACAAAAACATCAAATTCTCATTTGGCCAGGAAAAGCCTGAGTGATTTGCTGCTTTGAAGGAACACAGCAATACGCTCGCATGCTACAACCCGCCAAAAGATAATTGAAGCATGAACTTAGAAGTAAATCAAGTTCAAATCTCAAGTGCAGCCCAAATCTTCAGGATTACATAGCAGTCTGATAACATAAAGCATATTACAAAATCAAGCATTTTAAATCTCTTCCTAACGGAGAATAAGCTCAAGGAGCAGTGGGAGTATCTATTGGGCAAGCATGCTGCTCCAGCATTTGCGACAACTGCTCTGCAAGGGCTCTACCTCGAGGGTGAAAGGGTCGAAGGTCTACCTCCGCACCATCGGGTCCCTTTGGGAACTCTGAGGTAACTTTATTTAAGTCACCCTGCACACCATGTCCCATGGCCAGGGTCAGAACAATCTCTGCACCACAAAGAGTCTGCTCACGACTGTATTTGCCAAGAGGATCGTTTTCCGTGCTGAATGCCTCCACCAATTGGCTGAAAGTCTTGGGTGCGTCCTCTTCATCCGGGTACATGCTTTTCCGGATTGAAGAAAGCGCACTCGTAGCTTTCCCTATGAGGCCACAAGCACGAACGCCATAATCCTTCGCCAAACACACAGCGTCAGAAAGGAAATCAACACGCTCGCGGCCAGCGGTGTCAAGCGTCAGGCCCAAGGCATCTGCACAAAAGGCAAGTAAGAAAGCAGTATCGATAGGCTATCATTAGAGCAAATGAAAAAAGTAATTACCCGACAAAGAGGTGGCTAAGGAGTTGGCCTGCGAAATCAGTCCCTCGTCTCGCTTAGTAACTTCTTGGGATTCTTCTTCGTGCTGCTTCTTTATCATTACCAACTCTTTTTCGAGTATGGCAACTCGAGTTTCCAGATCATTGGCGTGACGAGCAAGGTCCTGGTTCTCAGTATTCGCACGAAGAAGAGCCCCTATGCAGCAAACACAGGACGCTCAGACAAACAACTTGCATATTTACTGATACAAGGAAACAAGAAAAGCTCACCCTGATATTCTTCCAGTTTGCCTTGAAGGCTATTCTTCTCGGTCTCCAGGTGGACAAACTCGGTAGCCAGATCTAGCATTTTATGCACAAAGGGCTGCAGTATGAATCACAAAAGAGGTTAGATGAAGAAAGTCAAGAGTCTGCGCCCAATTGCACGCAATTGCACCCAGACTCGGGGGCTACTGTGGGGGGAATCTGTCGATTCGCAAAACTAACTTGAGCAGGAAAGTAACTAACATGCCCTTCACGTCTCCGAAGCAAGTCTGATGAAGCATTGACAGGCTGGGTCTCCGGAGGAGCAGCAGAAGTCGCGGGAGGACTTGAAGTGGTTGTTTTTTGCGACTCCAGATCAAGTGTTTTTTCTGGGCGCGAGGAAGATCTAGGAGGAGCCGCGCTGCCAGCTGAAGTTTTGAGGATGTTCCAGCGTGTCGACACCCGAGGTTTCTTAGCCTCGGGAGGAGGTGGCCAATACGCGAGGGGAGAAATGTTCAACACTTCCATACCTTCAAGAGTGGAAGAGCTTGAGGCACGAGTCGGACTTGAACCACCCATGGGAACAAAAGGTACACTGGAGGGAGCTTCCCTCCCTTTTCTTTCACTCTCGTCTGCGGACTCGTGGTGTCTTTTTCGGGTGTGCTCCTCGTCCACCTTGTGGGGAGAGTTGGTTTCTTCTTCATCGTCGGAAATCTCCTCGATGGGGTTATCCGTTTCGGAGGCAACATCAAAGTCATCGAGCTCCGCTGAGGCTTTGCTCGAAGAGACAGGAGGGTAGCAAGTCAAGACAACATGCTCCTGAAAACAATAGAAGTTTATAAGCGCACAAGGGTGGAAATCGTAGAAGAATGTAAAAAAGAAGTTGAAACTTAGGTCACCTTAGGAAGGGGATTTTCTTCACTGAAAGGGGTCGCAGCAGTCGCCTCAACAAATGGGTCATCCCTCTTAAGGTTGGTAACCTGGCGCACTCGCGTCTCCAGCTCTTCACCCGAAATCTCTTCGGGTGACGTTCTTGTCGGGTCCTGAAGCCCGGAGTACTCCCACATACCATGGACTCTCGCCTGAAGCGGTTGAATGCGTCGCTTCAGAAAAGTACAGATAAGCTGCATCCCAGTCAACTCCTTGCCAGGTGCGGAACGAAGAGAGGCAACTCGGGACAAGAGTTCATTGGCCTCTGCTTCTTCTGTGGGACTCAGGTCATGCCTCCAGGTCCTCTTGGTTTTCACTCTAGCCTCGAGGGAGAAGTCGGGTACTTGTGTTTCTCCTTCGACAGCAAAGTAAACTAGCGCTTCCTCCATCCTTGCACGGACTCGCTCAGCTTGATGTCGAAATAGGGGACATCGTTGCGAGTCTGAATTCCGAAGCCTCCAGTCGCCAAGCTACGTCGGGCAACCGTGTGCTTGTTCATGAAGAAGATGCGGCACCACAGTCCCAAATGGGGATGCACGCCCAGAAAACATTTGCAAAGCACAATGAAACAGGCAATGTGGAGGACGCCGTTCGGAGTAAGGTCGTGAAGTTGCACGCCGTAGGCATACAGGAGGCCTCGGACAAAATCATGGAGGGGAAAAGATAGGCCCCACGTCAGGAAGTCCATGAAGACGACGCACTCACCGGCGCGAGGAGAAGGGGTTACCTCGTTCCTGGCGCACCGCACTCTGCCGTTCGCCGTCGGCGGAAAACGGCCATCGGCCCTCAGACCGGCGAGATGGCGGTCGCCGACGGTGGACACCTCCCAATCCCCCTTCAGTCTCTTCGGTGGCGCGGTGTCGTTGCCGGAGGCGCTCTTGCTCTTCTTGCCCATGGTGGAAGAGCAGGGGAAAGAAGCAGATCGGGAAATGCGAGGAGGAGGAAGAAGAAGAAGAATGGCAGTATTAAGCCAACAGCCGGCGATCGTGCCCGTCGAACGTGCGGTTGCGTCTCTAACCCCGCATCGAGCCATCCATGTGTCGGTCAGGAAATGAGCCGACGCCCCCACTACCCCTCCGGGCGCGGGAATCGAGGGTGTCGCTCTGTATTTTGTGCCACAGGCAGTCAATTCACCGCTTAACTGGCGTGTAAAGCGGTATTGCTCTAGCAACCGTCGCAGAGCCATGTCAAGTCTTGTGCCCAGAGGCGACGTCGTCTGTGACGTCATAAGGCTTCTGGCTCCTTTCCCGTAAACTGTACTCACGGTCATTCGACTAAGCCCTAGTCGATCGCATCCTGGGCAAATTATTATCTTCCCATATTGCCTCCACGACAACAGATCTCTGGATGCCACGTCTACGATGTGAAGGTAAGACCAACGGATCCGTTCCGTTGGCCTGGGACTCGCCTCAGACTGTGAAGTACCCAGTAAATATCCGCGCTTACGGTGCGAAGAAAACCCTGACGGACGCATTGGGTACCCATCACATTGCAAGAGTCGAGATTTTGTAAGACCTCAAGCGGCATAAAATCCGGCTACGCTTGCCTTTTCCGGGTTCGGGTCCGGGGACCCGAACTTGAAGTAACTTAGTGCTGTTTTGCCCGAGTGTAGTTAACTGGGCCCGACCGTCGTGTGTTCCAGGCTCGCTAAGTATCATCCCCACGAATCCACCTGCTCCGACGTTTTTTCCGGACTCGGGTTTCAGCCCTGCTTACTTATAGGCAGACTTGGTTTTCCATGCAAGAGTCGAGACTCTGCAAGACCTTAAGTAGCTTGAGTCTGGCTTCGCTTGCCTTTCCGGGTTCAGGTCCGGGGACCCGAACTCGAAGCAGCTTAGCGTTGTTTTTGCCCAAGTGCGGTTAGCTGGACTCGAACTGTCAAGTTCTTCAGGCTCGCTAAAGTGGTATACCCGCGAATCTCCTTGTTCCGATGTTATTTCCGGACTCGCGTAATGGCTCCTCAGTTAAAGAACTATGTAATGATCGGGTACTCGAACTAGAGTCTCCACCCAATTCTGCGAATCACCTGAAGACTCGGGGGCTACTGACATGGTTATGATCATCGGGTCCTACCTGTCGGGTACCTGGTAGACATTACTCGAAAGGCTCGTCAGCAAGCACGTCTGGAGGAAGGCCCAGGCCCATGTAAAGGGCAGCGCAAGGTCCCTTGTTGGGCCAGATTAGGGTTAGGGTTACGCTCTAGACCTTGTAAACCTACCCGGATGCGGATACCCGAGACCCAGCCTACTATAAAGGCTGGGAGGAGCCGCCGGGTAGAGGGAGAGAGATCGCATCGCCACCATAGCCCTTACGGCAACCTTGTAACACACAAAGAATCCAGCAAGAGAATACAGATCGCTTTACTTCACCGGGGATCCGAACTCCGGTGATTCCCTCTCTTCCTTGTTAACCGCCGGTGTTACCCACGTCATGAAGTTCTCAGCAAACCCAAGTCCCTCAAGGAGGGGCACTGCCGAGTTAATCCCTCGACAATGCCCGCACAAGTTATTCAGTTAGTAAGGAGCCCATACCCCCACCAATGGCAGCACGCTCAGACCTTGGTTCCGAAGACAAGAACTCGCACCTAGGGGCAAGAATGAGACAAAACACCATCCCCCAATGGCAACTCATCCAAGCCTTTTTAAGTAATTTAGTTAAGTACCACAAGTAACCACCATGTCCGAACATTCCATCAACATCATAATTATGGAATTAAATCACCGGACAATTTAGCATTTGACTAAGCATGGCTAAGCATAGCTAAGCATATATACAACAGATATATCTTTAACTCAGGCCAACACATTAAACCTATGGTTAATAGGAGGGGAAACATGTAATGGTTTAGTGAACATGCAATTCATAGGACACTCTATACTTGGACCAAAAGTCGACATTGGAATCGAATGCAATATTATGGTGGATAAAATATTTGTATAAAACAATAGGATGATAGATGCCAAGAAGGTTAGGTTATCTCTTGCCTTGCTGATAGTGCTGGTCGCGCGGATCGTCGAGGTATTGTGGTGGAACCTCGACTCCGGAATCTACCGAAACACAAACAATAACAGGAGAACAATAAATAACACGAATACAAAAAGGTGCAATGCACACTCATGATGATATGTCAAGTTTATGCACTGGAATGGTCTTGGGCAAGACCCAAAAGTTAAATGGAACCCCTAAAATAAATATCGCAATTAACGGGAAACTCCATATTTAACTTAGTGAATTAAGCATTTACCCAAAATGTACAGTACTAAAATATGAGTTCTACATGCATGAAAATGACATTATTAGATAGGTATTGTTCTCCTGATCATTTTGGTACTTCGTTTACAATTTTTCGATTAACGATGAAGAAATGGTGAATTAAACGGTTATTCAAATTAAATCATTTTAACCATTTCGAAAATGACATCAAAGGAAAAGTTGTTGTCATGCTGTGAAATTAACATAACTAGATAGCCTTTGATTTGCTGATCATTTTGGTATATCATTTGCAATTTTTGGATCAATATTTATTTAGTTATGATTTTCCCAATTATTGATTTAAATCTGCCTTTTTACTTAATTTTTATAAACAGCACGAAAATTAAATCTACAACTCTCTCAAATGGCATAAACTTGTAGTTCATTGTTTACTGAACATTTTGATAGCTCATCCATGATTTTTGGATAATTATTCTTCAAGTCATGGATTTTCTAAATATTGATTATAATCTGCCATTTTAGTATTTATTATTTAAAGGCAATTTAATAATTTTAGTTGATCATGGCAAGGGTACTAACAGCTAGATATTCTTTTTCTGAGCATTTTGACATATTGTTTGCATTTTTCTGAGTTGTGGTTCAAAAGTTATAGAATTTCAAAGTTCCAAACAATTTCTGTCTATTTAGCTATTTTCAGAAAAATCTAACCGAAACGTTTTGTACCGGGCCGGGGGCTAGCCACAGCCGCTGACTGCCCGGGCCCGGGCCACATCATCGGCCACGTCGGCGAGGCGGCCCATGGTCAGGTTTGATCCGGGGAGATGCCACGACCGGCGCGTGCGCGCCGGTGAGCACCGGCGTCGTTGCGCACGGTCTCGGCGAGGGGAAGGGCACGGGGGCCCGAGACGGAACGCGTTCGTCGTGCCTATCTACAGGGAACCTAGAACGGGCGGCGCCGTGACCATTTGGTCACCGGAGTGACGCATACGACGGCGACAGGCGGCGGCCGGCGTCGGACTACGGGGCACCTACGACCTAGGGGGAGAGGAGAAGAACGGATGTGTCCAGGAGGGTCGCCAGCTCACCCTCGAAGCGTGCGGCTACTCGTCGGTGAAGGAGGAGGTCGGAGGCAGTGGCAATCGGGCTTGGCGGGCGGCGGCCGGAGGGGAAGAAGACGAGGACAAAGGCGACGACTCCGGGCGTCCCGCAACGATTACTTGCTCGGGGAAGAAGAGGGAGATGAGGCGGAGCGGATGGCGGTGTCGGCTCACTCAGGGGAAGCTTCTGTCGATGGCGATGCGGCGGCGGCTCGATCTAGGTCACGGCCATGGCGCTAGCTAGGGCTAGGGTTTCCGGGTGCGGGGGAAAATGGGGAGGGAAGGGAGAGAGCTAGGGCAGCGTGGCCTTCTTATCCACACAGTGGGGGGGTCGCGGCGTAGACGCAGGGGCGACAGACACGGCGACAGCGCGGTCATGGCGGCAGTGAAACCACTGTGGCGCCAGGAGGAAGGAGGACGAGGAGAGAGGATGACAGGGGGCCCCACACGTCAGATTTTTATTCTTTTGCATTTTTTTCTTTTTCATTTAAAACCAGCAGGGTTTTAGGGATTTAATTAAGGCCTGGAAACACTTTTATAAACCCTGGAAAAACTCACATAGCAAGTATATTATGTTAGGGAGCTGTCATAAAAATTTCAGCCCATTTGGAAAACATTTATGTGTAACTTATTTTAGAAATGCTCACAGGCATTTTGGGTTCCAATTCAATTTATTAAGTCTGAAATTTGAATTTCCCTTGCAACATTCATATTTGAATTTATGGAACTTCCTGGACAAATATGATAGTTCAAATTTAAATTTGTTTGTCCAACCTCATTCACCATCCTTGATTTATTAGTTAAAGCCAAAGCATTATTTCATGTTTAAGCAATTTAAATAGGGATGCCATGATGCAATATGAAATGCAAAAGTGGAAAAATTATTCATATTTTCATGTACCAAGATGGGGCTGTTACAAGTGAGTCCAAGCTTAACGGTTGGACATAACTTACCTACTTACCTTAGTAGGGATGCTTCATGTTATCAAGTGAGATCACGTTTCTCACTCAACAACTCGTAACCACCACTAGGCTTCCAAGCCTTTAGCCAACTCTGGCCTATTTCTCAAATTATCCATGTTCATTGGGTCTCCTCTTAATTATTTCTCCACGTTCGACTGGACTGACTCTTAGTCTGACTTGACCCAAACATCGTCCCATAACCTAGGGACAAGGCTAGATTCTAGATTTACACTCTCGAGAGGTTGCAACATTTACCCATACGCTGAAGTCTAGGCTTGTACCGCCGGTACCTAAGTACTAGAACCGATCATGGCGACAGCACAAACCCACACTTCCACAACCGTTTTATTCTACCCCGGACACTCCCTGTGTAGCCACCGGCACGTCCAAGGGACCAAGTCTTATGACGAAGTGAATCCGGCACGCCCCCAACGGATGAGCGACGCCTAGCTCCGGAACCTTCGCAAGACTAGCCCCGACCACAAAGGTAACCGACTAGACTTGCCAAAAGGGTGGCGTCAAAGGAGGCTAGATAGAATACTCGGCCATGGTCCGCCCATGTGAACGACGCATGTTGTGTTGGTTGTGCTTGGTGAGTGGCACTATGTGACCCAATCTAGTCGAGGGAGGTGGTTATCTTCTTAGTAAAAATTTTAACTTTCAGTTTCCAACAAGATTCCAGCAACACATGATAATCACATAATAGTTTCAGCAGTAAATAAGTCATATCAATGTCCACCCATAGCAAAATAGAAAAAGGCGTCAACCGGATGACTGTGGCGAAGATGCCTCCGGCCAGCGCCGTCTCGTTCGACAAGAAAAGAAACGTCAACTGGATGACTGTGGCGGAGATGCATGCCTCCGGCCAGCGCCGTCTCGTTTGACAAGAAAAGAAACGTCAACCGGATGACTGTGGCGGAGATGCCTCCGGCCAGCGCCGTCTCGTTCGACAAGAAAAGAAACGTCAACCGGATGACTATGGCGGAGATGCCTCCGGCCAGCGTCGTCTCGTTCGACAAGAAAAGAAACGTCAACCGGATGACTATGGCGGAGATGCCTCCGGCCAGCGCCGTCACGTTCGACAAGAAAAGAAACGTCAACCGGATGACTGTGGCGGAGATCGGCCAACGCCGTCTCGTTCGACAAGAAAAGAAACGTCAACCGGATGACTGCGGCGGAGATGCCTCCGGCCAGCGCCGTCTCGTTTGACAAAATGGTGTAGCACAAAAGTTGGAGGTCAACAGATATAAGCATAGATGCGACAATATTTACAATGCAACATGGCAGGTGAGATGCAACAATCAATTTAAATGGTCAAGAAATTCTCCAGAGTTCGACCGAGCTTGAGATCAGGTTAACGGCTTGCCTTCGGGTTCGGGAACAACTCTACTCCGTCGGTGAGCTCGGAATCTATCCAAAGAAACACAAATATGCATCAAATACCCCTCCTAGATCATCGAATAAAAGCCAAAAGAAATAAATTCCAAATAAATCCTTTCTGCTTCCAATGGATAGATAACCTTAAAACAAAGCCAGCAAAATTGGTCTCATGTTTTTCTGAGCATTTTGAGGGAGATATTGCCTTCCAAAGTTTGGTTAAAAATCTGCCCTTTTTCAACAGAAAAAATAAATCAGAAAACCAAAACAGAAAAACGATTCGGAAATGTTTAAAAACCTGACAGTGGGACCCACTGGTTAGTGACAGAGGGGGCCGAAACGTTTTCTTTTTAAAACGCAGGAATTAGAAGAACATGGCAGCCGCTCCGGCAAACTCACCGGCGTCGACCTGTGGCGGCTGGGGCGAGGGAGAGGGGTGGGAGAGGAAGCAGGGGCGGCTCAGGGAGAGGTGGCGCAGCCCGTTCGCGTGTTCACGGTCCACGGCGAGCTCACATTGCACCAGGACTTCTTCTCCGGCGGTGGTGGCTTGCTGTCGATGATGGACTCGAGGATTCTGGCCACCATTCACCCTGGCGAGCACGGCAACGGCATCGTGGTGCTCTGGGGAGTCTCTGGGTGGAAGGAATCGTCGAGGGAGAGGCTGAGGCGAGGGAATCGTGCAGGGGTCAGTGCGGCATAGGTGGTTTTGATTTCGGCGAGGTGGTGCTTTCCTGGACTCGAGGCTGTGGTGGAGGCCGATGGTGGGAGTGGGAGAGGTGGTGTGAGACTCTGGAGGTCGAGGGGTGGGCTTCTTATAGCTCCTCCGCGCGGTGGCCGCAGTAATGGCGCGGCGAGGTGTCGACCATGGCGTGGAGGCTGTGCTGGGCGGTGCGTCGCGGGAGCGTTGCCACAGAAACGCACGCGGCACAGGGGAGAGTGGTGGATAGGCACGGGGCGGCGGAGTCGCTGACGTGCGGGGCCCCGGCGGCACTGTTCTGGGCGGTGCGTCGGCTAGCGCCTGGCGTATGCGGCGGCCGCCGTGCAGCGCTCCTTCGGCGACGCGTGGTGCAGGGGAGGTGGAGAGAAAGGTAGGGAGTGCGGGAGGCATGCTTCGGCGCGGGGACGCGGTTTTCCAGCGACCAGGAACGGGCGGCGCTCCATGGCCATGCCCATGCCGGCGGTGATCACCGTTCTGGGCGTGCCAGAAGCGGCATCCACACATATCTCTCATTTCCGGGATCCAAATGAGAGGAGGTTTTCACCGTTGTGCGCCAAATGCAAAACCCTACAACTTTGCTGACCAAATTTTCTGCAAATTCGAAAGTTGGTGCGACCAAAAGTTTTGAAAAATAGTACTGGTCAAAAAGGAAACATTTGTTTTGAGCCAGCAAAACATTTTTTGGTTTGGCCAAGATTTTTCCCAGAGGTGTAAACACACCTTTTGCTTGCCTCTAGGTACTCTCCTCCCATTACAAATATTATTTGACTAGTTTTTGAAAACCTTTGAGTTTTAGGCAGAAACTTGCATAGAGAAAAAGTCAAACATTTCCTTAACAAGGTATCAAATATTTTTGCATAGATAGGCTGCATAATGCCTAGGGATCATTCCCTAATTTTTGTAGAATTTTTGGATACATATAAATAGGGGTTCCTTTGGAAGGCCAAATAAAAGGTAAATTTTTAAATGAGAAAAGGAATTTTCCCAAATCAATATTTGTCCAAGGCCACAAACACAAATACAAGTACCAAGTGGGAGGGAAATGGAAGGCACAAGATCCCACTTGATTTATCAGATTTGTAAACGTTTAAGATTTAAAATGATTTTCCTGAGGTTTAAATCCAAATGCATTATAAATAAATAGAATAATGCATTTTGGAAAATTTTAAAAAGGGCCAAAAATCCAGGGTGTTACATATTCTCCTACACATAAGCCAACTATCTCCCTCAAAACAGCCACCATACCTACCTATCACGGCATTTACATAGCCGTTCCGAGATACATTGCCATGCAACATCCATCATTACATTACATGACTTGATGTCGTTCTTCATTACCATATAGTTTGCTTGATCATTGAGTTAGTGTGCAGCATGGCTTGCCACATGTTCTATATTTTTTTCCACACTACGCTCGATCATGCATATCTTCTTTTATACATCATGTATCAGTCTTATGAGTTATGAGTAACAAAAAGTGTGATGATCCATTTGTAATATAGAGTGTTGCTCCTACAGTGAGGTATAAAATAAAAAAAATAAAAGAGCCCAAAGGAGGCCAAATGAGAGAGCATTTAAAAGAGCCAAGGAGGCCACCCAAAATTCAAAAAAAAAAAAAGAGAGAGGGAACAACACTACTATCCTTTTTACCACACTTGTGCTAGTAGCACCTACGCTTCATTAGAGAGAGTTCTCACGTTTTTTTAGTAGTATAACTATGTGGGGAATTAACGTTATAGAACTTGGCTTGTATATTCCAAGGATGAGCCTTCTCAAGTGCTCTAGGTATTCATGAGCAAGCAAGTTGGATGCACCCCCACTAGTTCCATTGGAGAGCTTTCATACACTTATAGCTCTATGTGCATCTGTTGCATGGCAATCACTACTCCTCATACAGTGTCAACTACGGGACTTCCTTCTGTGTCTTGTGGTTACCTTCTCCACTATTTGAGCCTTTCTTTTTGACCTTCCAAACCTCCATTATTGTTCTCTTTGCCATAACATCATGGTGCCAAAGCCACTTCTTACTTGCATTAGTTGAGTAGACTTCGAAACAGTTGATTTGTGAAGTAGATGGATTAGGATACTTGACTTGAGCTTGGCTATTTCCATGAACGACTAATTAGATGCTTTGAAGAATGATTGATACTTTACATTGGAGACATAATTTGCAATTCTTCTTTCTAAACCTTATGTATGGTTCCATGTCTCCAAAGCACTTATTCATGAAAAGTTTCTAGCATTTGTTAGCTAGCGTTTGTTAATCATTGTTTGCTTAATGTCAACTATAGACAATTGTTTTGGATCACCTTATTCACATCATGTGCTTTGCATTACTATCTTGATCAAGATTATGTTGGTTGCATGTCTCATCAAAAATTATTTTGTTATCACTTACCTACTCGAGGACGAGCAGGAGTTAAGCTTGGGGATGCTGATACGTGTTAAACGTATCTATAATTTTTGAGTGATCCATGCTAATTTTGTGATGTTGTCACATGTTTCTATTATCATATCACATCATTTTTATGCATTTTGTTGGACTAACCTATTGACAAGATGCCCAGTGCCAGTTCCCTGTTTTTGCTGTTTTTGTATTTCAGAAAATCACTTCTGGAAATATTCTCGGAATTGGACGAAAATTTACGGAGATTTTTTATGCAAAATAAGACACCTGAAGACCAAAGGGGAGCCTGAGGGGCCCCCCCTGCCGCGGCCCCACCTGGACCCACGGGGTGGGACCCGCCTGTGCCCCCTGGGCACCCCCTCGGCCCCCTCCGACGCCTATAAAATCCCATAATCCCTAATTTTGACGGGGCGGCCATTATTTTCCACAGAAGACATCCCGACGCGCCGTCATCTCAAACCCTAGTTCGGGGGTGAATCTGAAGCAGTTCCCGGCACCCTGCCGGATGGGAGATCGATCCCGGAGGGCTCTTCATCGCCATGCCTTCCTTCGGGATGATTTGTGAGTAGTCCCACCTTGAACATTGGGTCCATGGCAGTAGCTAGATGGTAGTCTCTCTCTTGTGCTTCATGTTTATGATCTTGTGAGCTGCCTAACATGATCAAGATCGACTATTGTAATACTATGTGATGTGTTTGCTGGGATCCGATGGATTATGAAGTTATGATCAGATTGTGCATGATTCTTATATGTTGATTTATGTTATTGCATGCTCTCCGATGTGCGTAGTTACTTTGGACAAGTGATTGTGTGTATCTCCAAGAGAGAGTATTTATGCTAGATAGAGGGTTCATGCCCCCTCTTGTTCCTGGGCACGAGTGATAGAAACGTCTAAGGGCGAGGGTGTGCTGTTGCTACTAAGGGTAAACAGCGGTGTTAATATCTCTTTTGATATTAGTATTGTTTACTTCATGCACTTTACTTAATGCAAATTTCTGTTGCTTGCAACTTAATACCGATGGGTGACAGGCTGGATAGCGATCCCACGGTGGACTTTTTAGACAAAGATGCAGTTGGACTCAACGGTCTTTGTTCCTTGTGGTGATGCCTCCATAAATATTATCATGTTCACTTTGTCATAGCTAAATTAAGTTTGTGTTATAATCTTGTCAATTGCCCAGCTATAATTTGTTTACCCATCATATGATCGTTCTATTTACTTGAGAGACTCCACTAGTGAACCCATGGTCCCCGGTCCATCTTTTTACATTATTTACAACCTCATTTACTTACTTTCCATCATCATTACTCCACTAGTCCATTTTTATATTTTATCTATTTCACTATACAATTAACTGCTTTGTTTTCCGCGAGACCGGAAAGATTGACAACCTTTCCGCCGTTGGGGGCAAAGTATTTGGTTGAGTGTGTGCAGGTCCACGTCTGTTGAAGATTAAGCGCCAGAGATTTTCAACATTCACTTTGTTGTTGATTTCAAGGTCCTACTGGTTCGATAAACCTCGGTTCGATAATCGAGGGAAAACTGCTACTAGCTGCAACTCCGCCTTCGCTTGGGGCACCACCCAACTCTTTCCAATAAACACTTTAGGTTATACCCAAATGTCACCGTTATAATCTCCTGTCACGTACGGTAGACGGTTGATGACAATCAGAGTGGAACCCTCAACATGTGAGGTCACTAGATGCTCTCATGGTATAGGGACTTAAGCTAACGAAAAATCCATACTCTTATTACTAAAACATTAACGATTTATTGTCTCTTAGCATGATCGTATTATTGGGCCGGTTCAGTACTATTGTTATTCCAACAATATACTCGTATAGTTGTTTAACTTATACAAAGTTGATGATCAGGAAAACATGATCAATCAACAACAAGTTAAGCTAGTCTTAGAGACAAGACTAGGAACACTTTGATTTGTTCATATCTTTACACGTGCTTGCAGGTTTTCCTTTGAATACTCACTATTTAATTACCGCATCAGTTGTAGCATAAATATATAAACCTTAATAATAAACTTTGGAGGTCAATAATAATTAATATTATTGTCTCTAGGGCATACCTCCAACAAAAATGATGGAGGAATGTCCCAAGTGACAATGGCAACACAACTCCCATGCCCCCACCCTCAAGCAGCCTCAGGATGAACACAATGTCCCTATCGCCATGATAGGCCATCCATACGACATTCTCATGCCCGAACGACAAATTTCTGAGTACCCCTGCCCATAGGCACTCAGGAAGTATGCCATCATCCTTGTGCTTCTCCAAATTATGGTCGTTGCTTCCGAGAAACTCTTATGGCTCTTCATGGAAGGTCCCTTTGGTAACATCGACTAGCAGGTTCAGCTTATACGCAACTACTGAATCCTGGTCCTCATAGGCGAATGCCAATCCTATCTGAACGACACTACCATTGTTCACGTAATCTTGGAGGGATGCATACCACTGATCTGATGTGTGCAGTCTGCTCTCGATGTCTGTAGTTATAGCTGCAAGATACTCCAGATTAACCCCAATGTAGAGCCGATGGTGCTCGAGGTTCACCATGATGTCCTCCAGGAAATTGTGCCTCAAGATGTGTCTAACGTCTGTCTCTGCTAACTGAACGCGGGCGCGCCATTCAGACATGGGCACAGTCTTGTGCTGGTCGATTCCTGGAACTGGGAGGGACATCAAAGGGGGCACCCGCAGGACTATGGTCTCCATCAAAGGGGGACCCTAGAGCGATATAAAATAGACAACTCTCATTCATTTATACTAAGCATTTTCACTTTTTTTACTTACACCACATTCTCTCGAACTATGATTTTAATCATTATATTATTTTTATTATATATGAAGACAATATCATTTTTATTATGTAATTTTGATTTTAATATTTAATATTGCACTTGTGCTAAACTTAAAGCATATCAAATAATTTTTTTTGCATGTGCTCACAGATTAAGACATGCGAATTAGGTGAACTACAAATATATATAAGTGTCCATGTGTATTTTAGTTTTCTTAAATATCATGATCCTGGCTTTTAAAGTTAGAGAGGTTTCTCGAATGCATTATTGTATATTTGAAGTGTAACTAAAGAGAATATATAACAATCAATGTGTAAATATAAACTCTTAGAGTATACAAAATATTTGCGAGGGGGTTTCTATATAATTTTTTAGATTACTCATTTACTAGTAAGCTCATGGCTAAGCATGCATATCGGTTCTCGGGTTAGACAATTAGTTGGTATTGCATACTTTGAACTTAGTATCGAAATAGTATCAATCAACTCAAGTCTCATAAAATTCACTTAGTTTTTTTTTCTTATGTTTGATCCATAACTTATAAAACTGATTGCCTTATACTTGGTAATATAGTAATGACTTGCCATACATATGCACATAATTTATCCATTTAGCTGTTCTCCTGGTTTAATTTATTGTATGTGCTGCAATGTATAAGATAGAAGCCCCATACTTTTTTTACTCGTCTACGAAGCACAACGTGTGTCACACATGCACCGAAGACGTTGCCTCAAATTTTGGTGCTAAAATAAGTCTGTTCATGTGACTTTCATTTTTACACAAGTCACAAAAAATATCAAAACTTTATGAAATGACTTTGTGAACATATAAATAGCGAAGTTGTATTCGTGATATTTTATTTCGAAATTTTTCGACATTTCAAAATTTGTGTTTTAAATACCGGGTGCATATGCACCCGGGATCCTAAGTGGAATTTCGCAAAGTTATGATCTATTTACTACGGCCAATTTTTTTAAAATAATACACGAAATTTATTCAATTCTGGAAATATTACGCAAATCTATTTTTTTTCAAAAATAGTACCCAGTCGTCTTGGCCGAAGACGACAGGCCCTTGTCGTCATTGGTGAAGCCGAGTAGGGACCTGTCGTCCTTGGCGAAGACGACTAGTCCTTGTCGTCTTTGCGGAAGACGACTAGTGGCGTGCAGTTGGAAAAACACGCCACTGGTACTAGTTACTAGTGGCGTGCACTCACAAAACGCGCCACTGGTATTTCAAAACACGCCACTGGTATGCCACCAAGGACGACAGGTCCCACTCGGCTTCACCAATGACGACAAGGGCTTGTCGTCTTCGGCCAAGACGACTGGGTACTATTTTTGAAAAAAAATAGATTTGCGTAATATTTCCAGAATTGAATAAATTTCGTGTATTATTTTTAAAAAAAATTCTTTACTACGCACCAGGTTGTGTACATGCACACTCCAACAGTGTGTCGCAGTTGATTATTTTTTTACATAGCTTACTGATAACTTTGATGGGAGATAAAATTAACAACAAATTGGTGCTTATCTGGAAACAACTTTATTTGCGTATGTGCTCAAAGAACTTAAGCCAGGTTATGAGCATTTAACAAATTGTTAAGAGGGCCTCTCATTGGGTTGGGCCCTAGGCCGTCGCACTTATCCCCTTGCCCCAGGGGCGGCCCTGGACGCAGGACCGCCATGAGGCCACCAGCAAGGAAGATGATGCAGCAACGGGTCATCATTGGAGCAGGTCAGGTGTCGGCGACGGCACCACCGCTTGCTCCTTTGTATCCCCTTGGCAATATCGTTGCTATCTCGTTGTAGCACCCGCAACCACTCATGGCAGCATTGTGGCATGCCGTTTGTAGCTCCACCGGCCTGCATTTGTAGCAACGCTTCCTGCCATTTGTAGCTCCGCTGACTTAGACCCGTAGCACCAGCGGTAGTCGCTGGTAGCATCTCTTCAAACTGATTGCAGCTCCGCCGACCTGCGCTCACATCACCTCTATTCGTGGCCGCTGACGGTCGGTAGCCTCGCCACCCTTTATCCATAGCAATGCCATCTTCCGTTTGAAAACCTCCAGCTTGCAGGTGGCAACTGGAAGATGGTGTATCCTATGTTGGGTTTGTGGTTGGGGGCTGACAATTCTGGCTTCCTCCTTCGACGCCGTAGTCATGCAGAGGTGTCAGTTCTGGAGTTTGATGGCGTGTCCGGGGCCGTGCTGCCCCGTTCTGATTCTTTCAACGACAATGTTTTGTCCTATGGCAAACTACTTTGGAGGTCCGAAAAGCTGCTGATCAGCGATGGAGCCACGTCGAACTCGGGTGAAGA
>QRDG01000420.1:0-158786 GCA_012064385.1 Puccinellia tenuiflora
AAATATTTTTTCTTGTAGTTCCGGATAGGTTTATTCGCAAGTGTCTACGAGTCCAAGTAAAGGCAGCATGCTAATTTAACTCCGCCTACACAAAACTTATCAAAACATAAAAAATTAATCAATACCATATGATGAAAGTAACTTGACAATATTCCCGTGTGTTTTCAGAAATGTTTTAATCATTATAAGTATTACAACCGGCTTATTCTTTGCTCTCAAAAGAATTGGACCACTTGCTGTAATTTACTCTGCTTAGTCTATTCATTTGCTATTAAATTCCTCGTTGTTATAAAACAATCTATAAAATTGTCTTGCAATATTGACAGTACTTGCCAAGACTATCTACTCCTCGTTGATTTATCATTTTTACTTATAGAAAAAGTTATGATAGATCCGCTATACTTATGGTTCATCAAGATGTCGTGTTCGCCGTCGCCGGTGACCGGCGTGCCCACGTGAAGCGTTCTCAGGAGGGAGTCGGAAGGTTTTCCCTGCCAACGGGGGGATTTTTGCGGCCATCTTGGATGTTCGATGCAGCAACTCGAGATGAAGGGGTTGCGAAGAGGGGTAAAATCCGACGGTAGCGCGAAGCCTGATCGGATGGCTACGGAGGCGTAGAATCGTGCGTTCCTATCTGCCGGCGGACGCTCAACCCTATGCTAAATCTTTGCTCGTCTAGAAGAGGGAAAAACTTGCTGGCTGAGCAGGCGAGATGGACTTAGCTTTGTGCCACATGCACCACTACACATTATGTGTTTTCTCCTTCGTAAGAGCATCTCCAATAGGCTGACTACCACTCCTCGATAAGATCCTTCTGAAGCTCATCATGCGTTACGGCACGTCGAATGACATGATAAGTGGCAACAAAACGGGCTACCCTCTCAGCCCTCCCCACTTGCATGGGGCGTCCCATCAACTCATAGTGAGTATAGTCTAAATCTTGCCCACGCTCATTCTCGATGATCATGTTATGCATGATCACACAAGCGGTCATGATGTACCAAAACATTTTTTGATCCCAAAATCTAGCCGGTCCTCTCACAATAGCAAATTGGGCTTGCAAAATCTCAAATGCTCTCTCCACATCTTTCCTAGCCGCCGCTTGAGCATTGTGGAAATCAAGATTTTTCTTACCTTTCGGTTTGTGAACCGGCTTGACAAATGTTTGCCAGTTTGAGTAGATGCCGTCTGCAAGATAGTAGCCATAGTTGTATGTATGGCCATTTGCTACAAACTCCACCGGTGGAGTTTCACCATTTGCAATCTTATTCATCAATGGTGAGCATTGAAGAACATTGATGTCATTGCAAGATCCGGGCATTCCGAAAAAAGCATGCCAAAACCAAGTCTCATGATCGGCCACCGCTTCAAGAATTATAGTGGAAATCTTTTTGTGGCTTTGGAACTGTCCATGCCATGCCGCAGGGAAGTTCTTCCAACTCCAATGCATGCAATCTATTGATCCAAGCATACCTGGGAATCCCGAGCTTGTTGAACTCCAAGATCCTAGCCGATCTTCAGCAGTGGGAAGGCTCAAATACTCCGGACCAAACACTTCCACAATTGCAACTGCGAAGCGCTTGACACACTTGATGGCTTGACTCTCACCCATTGCCAAGTGGTCATCAACTAGATCCGCCGGAATACCGTATGCCAACATACATAAAGCGGCGGTCACTTTTGATAGGTGCTATGCCCGAGTTATCCGGTTGGCATTCCTCCTTTGCTCAAAAAAACGATCATGCCTCATCACTTCATCCACAATGTGGCTCATCCTAAAACGGGGCCGAAAGTAGGACTCTGGGTATATGGGATTCTCCCCAAAATAATGTCTCATCAATCTATTGTGAGCATCAATCCTTTCCCTCCATAATTTTTACGACCAAAAACGGAACCACCGTGTTTCAGCTTTTTATTCGTGTGCAAAGCTAGGAGCATCAAAACATCCTCCTCCTCTTCAAGATCAAATTCTTCATCGGAAAGAAGTATAGCTAGAACTCATCTACATGAATTTAAACTAATTTAAAACTACGCACATGCATCAAATTTATCTATGGATAGCTTGAAAATTTGTACCTTGCAAGTGTTCTGTCAACACCTTGCGGGCGTGGAGGAGCGGCGGTGAGGGGAAAGGCGGCCGAAGCAGCGACGGCTATTCCCATCGCGATGGAGGTCGGCGGAGAGGGGAAAGGCGGCCGGAGCAGCGGCAGCGGCCCGCGCGCGTCGGTGATCCGGTAACGTCAGATCCACCGTGGCGGCGCGCTGGGGAGAAGTGGGGCACGCACCAGCGACAGGTATTGGAGTGGCGGCGCGGGAGATGGGTGGCCGGAGGAGAAGGGGGAGAGCTGCGGGCGGCGGCGCGGGCATTTGGAACTTTCAGATCCAGCGGTGGTGGTTGAAAGAGCATGGTTGCCCCCATGTGTGGTTTTGGTAATTAATGACAATCCTTAAGGACTAATGTGTGCTTTGAGCTATACTTGTAGGTTTGGTCCATAGCAATGCTTGTACTCCATATGTTGGAGTCAAGGCTAAAAAAAGAAGATTATATGTTGATCAAGGCTAAGTGCAAGTTGATCAAGTTCTCTCATGGTTTTCTCCATGAGCATGCTTGAAGCTTGCCACCCATTTGAAGATAGAGGCCAAGTGAAGATATGTCGAAGAAGTGTCTCTCCCATATTGGTGTATGGGGGGAGCAACATGTGAGTCTTCACCAAGCGTAGCGTAATCAAGAAAGGTGGTCCAACTTGAGAAGGTCAAGATCGTCATCATCTAGCTCAAGTGGTTTATGCGCAAGGCAAAGGTATGTTCTTGATAGGGTTTCTATTTTACCGGTCTCATGATGTTAGTTGAGAGACCGGGTTATAGGATAGATAGCCGTACTATCAAGAGGGGCTCTCGAGCGAGTACCTTGATCGTATCATAGTAGAGAGCTCAAACCTTTGCATCCTTGGCATCATATTTATTGGTTCTTATTCAGCTCTTATTGTGGTGTGGTCTTGGTGCTTGTCGTGCTTGCCATGACAAGGCCAAATTCACCGAAAACGGATTTCGTATGCATCTTCTCTTGCGTTTTCGGTTTTGGAGATTTTGCCGGTCCATCTGTGCGGAAGGTTCACTCTTCCGTTTATTAGCAAAATCTTCCTCACTTGTTTCATATTTTCACTTTCTGTAGGGTAAGCTCTTGTCATCCTCTTTCCAACAAAATTGGATTCACCTCGATCGGAGTTTCTTTGCAAAAGTTATTCAGTTTCAGGATCTGCTGTTTTCCTGGAGCCGGTAGTACCGACATACTGGCCGGTAGTACCGACCTTGGTCGGTAGTACCGAGCCTTGTACCGAGGCTACTTCCGGACTACTTCTTTTGGGTACTGGTCTCTCTTTACTCATGTCCAGTAGTACCGCTATCCTAGCCGGTAGTACCGACCAGCCCATGGACGGTAGTACCGGGCCTAGTTCCGCAGACCAACTGTTTGGGTACTGGATGCTACTATTTTTTAGAGGAAGTGGATCGGAAGTTCAGGGCGGTAGTACCGAGCCATGTCGGTACTACCGGGCCTTCACCGGAAGTACCGGCCCTGCGGGTTTTTGCAGAGAGCCGTTCTGGGGAGATTTGTGTAGGGCGGTAGTATCGCCCTCTGGGGCCGGTACTACCGGCCCTGCGCGAATCTGTGCCCAACGGCCAGATTTTCAGGGCACCTATTTAAGGGGCCTTCTTCCCCAATAGGTACCTAACTCTTGCACTCTCTCTCTCCTCCATTGTTGACCTTCTTGAGAGCTTGCTTCCTCTCCATCCCTCCATGATTCTTGCCTCCTTTTAGAGGGAAAAGAGAGAGGAGATCTAGATCTACACTTCCACCAACCATATCTCCTCTAAGTGAGGGCAACCCTTTAAATCTAGATCTTGGAGTTGCTTTGTGTTCCTCTTTTGTTCTTCCTCTCAAATCCCTCCTTAGCATTAGTTGCTTTGGTTGGATTCGGAGAGAGGGACTTGACCACTTAGTGTGTTCTTGCCATTGCATTTGGTGCATCGGTTTGAGTTCCCCACGGTGATACGTGGGATTGAAGTTCTAGAAGCTTGTTACTCTTGGGTGCATTGTGCACCTTAGACGGTTGTGTGTGCTACGGGAGCCTCCTATTGTGTGGAGGTAGGCTCGGACAAATTGTACGAGTTTGGTCAACGCCCTCAAGACGACCTCATAGTGGATGAGCAAATCCTCCATCGGGTATTCCCCACGGGAGGAGCTCACGGAGAATAGGGTGAGCACGGACATGCTTGTAGGAGGGCCAAGGAGCCTCCACACCTCTCCAACGTAGACGTACTTCCATTGGGAAGGAACTACGGGAATCAAACCTCCGTCTCCACTTGTGTCGGTTATCTCTATAACCAAACCTTTACTTATGCTTTTACTTTGTGATAGCCATCGAGCTTGAAGTTATATATCTTGCTATCCTTGTTGTTAACTTGCCTAGCATAAGTTGTTGGTGCACATAGGTGAACCTAGTATATTAGGTTTTGGGCTTGATAAATTAAACGTTAGTTTTATTCCGCATTTATTCAAGCCTAAACGTAAAAGTTTTAAATCGCCTATTCACCCCCTCCCTCTAGGCGACATCTCGTCCTTTCAATTGGTATCAGAGCAAGGTCTCTCCTTGTTAGGCTTCACCGCCTAGAGAGCAAAGATGTCGTTTAGGGAATTAGTGCACGATCCCACTTTTACATTCGATGGCACAAATTATGTTGTTTGGAAAATTCGCATGCTTAATCTTTTTCGGAAAAGACTTGCTACCCCCATGGGTAGCTACACACCCTAAGTTTGACCGAAATGTATATGCAATGGTAAAATGAGATTACTCAAGTAGACAAGGCGGGTGTCACTAATAGAGTTGATAGAATTATTAAAAATATTTTGAATTTTTTTTGAATTTTTTCCATCCGCTATGATTTTTTTAGTAAAGTTTGACCCAAAAGTCACAAAAAAGTCAACTATGAAAAAAAAGCTAAAAATGACGACCAAAAAATATTTTTTTGAAAATTCCGAAACCAGTTTTGTACACCAAATATCCGTGTTTTACTAGGAAAACAAGCTAAAATGGATACATACGGCTTGCATCTCCGTATAACGCATGGGTGTGTAGCTACCCATGCGGGTAGCAAATTGTCTCTCTAATCTTTTTAGGGACATAAGTCCAAATATAGAGAGAATTTTAGATATGGGATTTCCTCCTCCAAAGGACTCCCAAAAGGTGTCTTTAGAGGATGAGCAAATTTCTTATCTTAATTCTCTCGTATCTAATGCAATTGTCCATGTTTTGAGTGATGTAGTTCTCAGGTCAATCATGCCTTATGAAAATGCTCATGAGCTATGGACGAAGCTTGAAGCTAAATATGGCAAGTCCATGGCTATCGAGGATGATTGTTTCCCTTCCACCTCCAGACGTGATGAGTTCTCAACCTCGTCTACTTCACCTACACATGTGGTAAGCCACAAACTAATGACATGGTGAGTAGTGATGGTCATTGCAATGTTTATAGTGAGTTCACTATTGATGATCCTTTGTCACTATTTCATTGCAATGCTTCATCTAAGGACTTAAACACTTCTAGCACTATAAATGCTTTACATGCTTGTGTTGATAGTCCTTACATATCATGTAGAAATTGCATGAATAAATCTTATGATGATATGTAGCTATATCTTGTTGCCATGATCAAAATGCTTGTGTTTCCTCTAGTCCTTGTGTTCCTAACAAAGTAGAGGAAACCCAACTCTTTATGAAACAAGATGTGAATCTAAGTGATGCATCAACTAATGGTTCTTCTTCATCAACTATCTTTTGCCTTACTCAACTAGTGCAAGTAAGAAGTGTCTTTGGCACCATGATGTTATACCACTACCACATGCATAGCATTTTACCGTTCTAACAAATTAACCAAGCAACCATAGCAACTCTCTAACAAATATAAGTGAAGAACAAGAGGGTTTAACATCAACAACTAGAAGCTCTAAACAAGATAAAAGCTAAAAGCGAGAGCTTACTAGCAAACAAATAGTAGCTAAGAATACTCAACAAGATATAAGCGAAGCAAAGGAGTATTCAAACGAAAAAGCGGAGCGTGTCTCTCTCCCACACAAGATGGATAGGATCCAACATGAATATGACCAGAAAACAAACAAAACAAAACTCAAAGCAAAATAAAATGACGCTCCAAGCATAGCACATAATATGTAAAGTGATAAAAACTTAGTTCAACGAAGACGACCTTATGATAGTCGATGAAGAAGAGGGGATGCCTTGGGCATCCCCAAGCTTTGACGCTTGATGGTTCTTGATATTCAGAGGGGGTGCCATGGGGGCATCCCCAAGCTTGAGCTTTGATCCATCTTCAATTTCTTCATTATCCTCTCCTTTGGAACTTAAAAACTTCCTTCACACAAAACATCTCATAAACTGATTAGAGGGTTAGTGCTCATAAATTAAAATGCACATGTGTTCAACTCAATACAAATTGAAAACAACTTTATTGGGAATTAGCTACTGTTACTAAGCCTCAATGTGGTACTCCTCCTCAAGAGTATCACATTTGACGATAGTAAAATAGGCGAATACAAAATAAAAGCAGAATCTGTCAAAAACTGAACAGTCTGTAAAGATCGAATTTGTCTAAGCACTTATGTTGCTCAAATCAAAAAAGTCAAAACTAAAGAAAGATAGATAAAAGTATCAGGCTTTCTGTCTAAAATTATCAGAAAAAGATAAAATTAAGGTATTTTCTAGATTTTCGAACAGTGAAGGAAAGAAATCTGTTTCTGGACAGCAAAACAACACCTCGCACTTTCAATGCATTAGAGGCTAAACTTGACACAAAAAACCAAAACAAAAAGATACAATGAAGTTGCTACAGAGGGAACAACTTCATGACTCAATAAAAATAAAAAACAAACTGATAGTAAAAGATGGGTTGTCTCCCAACAAGCGCTTTTCTTTTAAGCCTTTTAGCTAGGCATGATAATTTTAATGATGCTCTCATAAGAATAAGAGTTGGAACGCAAAAGAGAGCATCATGAAGAAAATATCAAAAACATTTAAGTCTAACTCTCTTCCTATGCATAGGCATCTTGTAAGAAAATAAATCATTGGAGTATAAAGCATTAAGCATAGGAAGACAAAGCAAGTGCAACATTAAAACCTTCAACATAAGGAGGGGAAACTTCATAAGATGAAAATTTACATAACCACACTTCCCTCTCTCATAATAACTTTCAGTAGAATCATAAGAAAACTCAATAACATAACCATCACATAAGGCATTTTTCTCATGATTCACATGCATAAAAGTATTATTATTACTCTCCACATAAGTAAAATCTTTATTATTAGTAGCATTGAGAGTAGGACTATCATATAGAACTTGGACATGATAGCCTAATTGTGTATTAGAAAGATGATGTTCAGTAGGAGAGTAATAATTATGACGAGTCTCGTAGGGATTATTAAAATCATTATTTATGGCATAGTTATCATCACAATAATCATAAAAAATTGGAGGCATAATATCATCATAAGCAAGGGGATAGTCATCTTTCCAAGCATATATTTTTGTAAACAAATCATCATGACTTTCAATACCAAAAGGATTTTCAAACCCATCATCCCCAAGCTTGGGGTTTTCCACATTATGATTAGAAGAAACATGAATATTCCCAACAGTATAACAATTATCAATATCATCATTTTCAAAATTGGTGCCAAAAAGATTTTCAAGATCATAAGTAGTATTATTTTCCCAATCATGATCATAACAATAAGTAACATGCATAACATAATCTTCTTCAATGGTGCCTATAGACTTAACATCAAGATAATAATGAATACAATTAAGTGGATCATCTTCAATAATTTTTGATTCATGCTCATTAGGAACAACCATGATGGGAGAAATATGCTTAGGGGATGATACCGTTTCCTCTTTATTTTTACTCCTCCCTCTCTTCTTCTTCTTCGCCACCTTAGGAGGGAGTGGTTGGAAAGGAAGCTTCTCCACATAATCTGATTCATTATTAGAAAAGACAGGAGAAACTTGGGAGAATCTGTCCCTTTCATTATTGGCAACATAAGAAACATATGTCCTTTTATACTTTGGTGAAGTGATATTCTTTCTAATTTTTGCAATGTAAGCATTGTCACGGCAATTCACAACACAATAATGATAAGATCCCTTGAGAATGCTATTTTTCCCAAAAGTACTACTATCTAACCAAGAAGTTTTTTCTGACAACTCTTCACACCCAAAAATAAATTAAGTTTATCATAAAGACTAGAGGTGATCATGTTATCACAAAACTGGTTAATAATTCTATCATTAAAGTACGAGCATTGGAAATTAAAATGACCTTCTTCGTTGCAAAGTTCACACACAAAAGGATAGAGGTCATTTAATTCTCTAGAAAATTTATATAAATCCTTAAGCCATTTGCTAGTTCTTTCATGCTTATGTTGCTTACAATATTTATCTTCTTCAACCCAAGTGCTTCCACAAGGTCTATGCACTCCACAAAAATTAACATGCTTATATGGAACATTATTTGTAGAGATTGGATCATGTATATTGCAATCATCATTAACAATTTCATTTTGTTTGCAAATGTCTTTGAAAGGTTCATGATGCTTAGACCATTTCTCTTTAGGAATATTAATATGAGAAGCAAAAGATTTATAGATATCAAGAACTATATGAAAGTCAAGTCCAAACTTAGCACTAAGCTTATTAAAACTATCAGTTTCAACAAAAGACTTAATGCAATCATACTCATAATTTATACCTGACTCTTTACCTTTGTCGATCTCCCAATCTTCAATGTTTTGTTGAATCTTTTCAATAAGATCCCATTTAGCATCAATCTTCTTACTTGTAAAAGAACCCATAGAAGAAGCATCAAGTATTTCCTTGTCATGATGAGATAGCCTTGCATAAAAATTGTTAACAATAATATCCTTGGAAAGATCATGGTTAGGACATTTAAGCATTAATGATTTCAATCTCCCCCAAGCTTGAGCAATGCTCTCTCCATCATGTGGCCAAAAATTGTAGATATAATTTCTATCTCGATGAATTTCATGAAGAGGATAAAATTTAGAATAAAAGAGAGACATAAGCTCCTTCCAATCCAACAAGTGAGAATTAATTGTCTAGCAGCCTATACCACCCCAATGCTTTCTCCTTAAGTGATAAGGAAAATAATTTCCTCATGATTACCTCTCTTGATACACCTGCAATCTCAAACAACTCACATAACTCTTTGATATAAAGCAGATGATAACTAGGATGTATAGCTCCATCTCCTGCATAGCAATTACTCATAACACGATCAATTATCCCCATCGGTATTTTGAAAGAAATACATTCATTATGTGGAGTAACCTTATCCACCATAGGAGTGGTGGAGAGGTCACTCTCAAAAAGAAAATTCAAAGAACAACGTTCCATAAGCCAAACTAGTGAAATAAAAACAAGAAACAAAAAGATTTAATCGCAAGATCTAAATAAGATACCTTCAAGCGCTCACCTCCCCGGCAACGGCGCTAGAAATTAGCTTGATTTCTAGTACACACTTCTATTCTTGTAGACTTGTTGGGCCTCCAAGCGCAGAGGTTTGTATGACAGCGGCAAATTTCCCTTAAGTGAGTAACCCAAGGTTTATCGAATCCACGGGAGGTAGAGGTCAAAGATATCCCTCTCAAGCAACCCTTCAATTAAGATACAAGAAGTCTCTTGTGTCCCCAACACACCTAATACAATTGTCAGTTGTATAGGTGCACTAGTTCGGCGAAGAGATGGTAAAATGCAAGTGATATGGATGGTAAAAGGTGATTTTGTAATTCTGTAATAAAAATGGCAGCAAGCAAACAAGTGACAAAAGTGACTAAAAATGGTGTATCAATGCTTGGAAACAAGGCCTAGGCTTCATACTTTCACTAGTGACTACTCTCAACATCATTAACATAATTAAACACATGATAGTTCCCACAAAAATACATGCATGGTAGACGTTACTCGGAGATAATTCTTTTGTGGATCAAATAGGATGAGAATTGCGTAGGGCTACGAAAAGCACACCTTAAAGTCGTATTCCACATCTATGGACACTTCATGCTGTCACTATCCGCATCCAAAGATAGTACTGATACCCACAAGTATAGGGGATCGTTGAAGTCTTCGATGTGTAAGTATAGTATCGATCCCACGAGGAGTAGAAGGTATAAGTATTTATCCTCTCAAATAAGAGTGTCACTTCCCTTATTATCTATGCACTAGACAAACTAAAATGATTAAATGATGCAAGTGTTTTTGGGTTTTTGGTGTAGAGTTTGCAATAAAGTAAAATGCTGAAAATGCAATATGACAAGTGAAAGCTCATAAAGAGAGAAAGCCCAATCCTCTATGCAGCAAGAGGACAAGCTCAAGTGTGTGTTTCTTATAGGTGGAGAGGGTTCCCAAGGGCTAATTAGACTTCATGGCATAAATATTTCTAGAACAACAAGGTAAACATTTTGTCAAGTTTTAATCTTCTTTGGATGGAGCCATAATTAGGAATAGCTAATAAATAAACTACACCTCTTATGATGGATCAAGGTGCCAAGTAAATGACTACACAAGAGTTATTAAGACATAAAGTCCCACCATAGCATTAATCTTTAAGGTCCCCGATACTAATACCCCATAAAGTAACTTCATAACTTGGTCTCAGGTTTACATGTCCCCCTAAGACCTCCTCAATTCATTACATCATAGTGTTCTCCTATGAGCCCATATAGGTGAAGTGATATGCAGTCGACGTTCGCACAACACCATCATAGAATTACATCAAAGATAAAAACTAGACAAGATACCAACACATGTTATATAAAAATCATTTCCAATTCATCCTATGCCCCCAGGAACATGAGAGAACTACTCACAACGCCAAGACATGATATGATTCAGTGGTACAAGTGATACAACACAATCTGAAACTATGATCTCCCCACAAAACAATGGAAAGTAGCAATTCACAAACATGTAAAATAGCACTTATATAATGGCTAGGGATCAACCAATCTCAAACTATGAGGGGGATGAAGTGGATCACGAAGATGGTGATGAAGATGGTGATGGAGATGGTGCTGGTCTTGGCGGTGGTGTTGATGGAGACTCCGGAGGGGGGATGGAGAAGACCTCCGGAGGTGGTTCCGGCGGCGTTTCCCCCCTCCGATCTTCTCCGGCGGCAGCCTTCTGTCTCTCTGTTTCTGGTTTTGTGTTTCTCCACCGCCTCTCTCTGGAAAACGTTGGGGGACTATTTTATAGTCGTTTTTAGGTCACGAGGAAGCTTCTGGGCGAAGGATCGATGCAAACGGGGCCATGAGGGCTAAAATAGGTGGGCCCACACGGCCTGGTACTGTAGCCGCGTGGGGCCCCCTATATTGGCCCTCCGGCCTCCGTTCGTTTGCTTCTTTCGCTCCTAGGTCTTCCTCCTTCCAAAATAATGATCCCCGTAAATTTTCAGCTCATTTGGATGTCGTTTGGGTCCCTGAAACATCAAAATATAGAAAATAGGGTTTTCTGCCAGTGCAGGGTTAATTCCAAATAAATGGGGAAACTGTGAATTATCCCCAAAATCATTATAAAACAATGATATAACCCTTATATGATGCAAATATGATTGAAATATGAGAATTATAATGCAAAGTTCATGTATGCATTTTACATGCATCAACATCCCCAAGCTTAACTCATGCTCGTCCTCGAGTATGAAAGTGATAAAACTAACATGAACTTTGCAATATAATCACAACATGGATATAAAAGATGATTGCTACTGCTACATAAAGTCAAATGATTCATTATTCAAAGAAGTAGCAATATGCAAACAGTTTATAAAGTGATATCAAATATTCAATGCAAGGATGTTCAATGATAGTTCACAAAGTGTAACATAAAAGATAGTAATATGGACATTCTTACTTTTGCATACTTGTGGTCCATAGAGTGTAGATGAAAATCTGAATATAAAAGGTGGACACTTTGGAAAAGATATATAAATGAGTAGAGGTCAAACATGCATAAGTTTCATCTATCCTCCAAACTATTCTACTTAAGTTATTGATTGCAATGGTAATACTTGGTGTCAAGCTCTCATTCCCCTATCATGGCATCTTGAATGATTAAAGTTGAATGTGGAAGCAAATATGAGTAGTGGCCTTGATAAAGTAAAGGTTAGATGTCTCATGCCCCTTGAATACAAGTGCCTACACCATGATTACTCAACTTGGGAAACAAAGCAAGTCTAAGTTATCTATCATTGTAAGTAATAACGGTATCATCAAGAGTCTCAACTGGGGTACCTCTTGTCCCATGATATGGATCAAGCCCATATCAAAACAACAAGACAAACAAACATATTGAACAATCTCAACACCCTCTTTATTTACCACTTGATATAGCTTTTTATTGTAGGGTGTATCACAGAGGGTTCAAAATAGCATGTAAGTAAATTTCCACCATGAATGATGCATGGATTAGATTAGCGGCCCAGGTTTCTCTCTAACCATTTATACAAACTCATTTAAACTTAACTCTATTTCCACATTTATTTCGTCATGATAGGCATCCATAGACAAAAGTACATGATATCAACTAAACAAATGATAAAACATGTTGAAAGCTTTGCATGTGACAGCACATATGGGCTAACTCCCAACCTTAAACATTTATCAAGCCACTATCTTCATAATATTAATCACAATGGTTCATCTTTTGAATGCAATAAAAGTAAAGTGTGCATCAAGTTCGCGAGAGCTTTTTAACCAACTTTTACCATTACAATAAATAACATCTTCATTTTCATTTAGAGGTATAGATAACACAAATAACATGATAAACATACTTGGAATAGCATAAAGCTAATAGGTAGATATGGTGGACTCACTGGAAAAACTTGGGCTGAAGGTGTTGGAAACAAGTTTTTACTTGTTGAAATTTTTGGGCTAGCAAAAGGGAGAAAGATGACCATCTAGATGCATGCATGAGTGTCCATAGAACTAACTAATTCATGTCAAAAAAGTGAAATAACATACAACATCAAAACATGAATAAAAGACAGCTCATGATAAAGCATTTGCAAATTATTACTCATAAAGAACCTCATGAATCATGCAACTATATGTGTCATTAAAAATCAACTTAGACATCCCTTTTCCCAATACAATAAAAGCATGCAAGATATTTCAACCCATATTTCCAGTAGCTTTCTCATATATAAATGATAGTGTGGTGGTCTCACAAAATAAAAAAAATCAAAGCAAAAACAAACAAAAAGACGCTCCAAGTTTATGCGATAAAGTGCATTGATAGAAAAACAGAAGTTAGACGTGTGCAAACCGAGAGTGTGTAGGTCCAGTGGGGTTGTCTTCACATCCCCAAGCTTATTATGGCTTTCACCATCCTTGGATAGCTCTTGGTGCATCTCCTCTAATCCCTGTGAAAAAACTTCAAAACACTGTTTCTCCCATTTCTTTTCTGTGGGGTGACGTTAGTAGTGATAGACAAACGCATTGCTTGCTGCTTATAATCCTTAGACAAAAATTCATATGAATGTCCAGAAAGTGTATAATGTTGTATGCCTATTAATAAACTCAATTGGATCAACAAGATTCAAGTTAAAAGTTCAAAACATGCATCAAACAATATTGGACAGAATCTGCCCAGAAAACTGACAGCAGCAAAACGTATTTTTCTACCTGACTTACACATGTCAAAAAATTCTGAAACAATTCATGCATACATAGTATGAAAATTTGAAGTTATAGTAAAAATATCAGCTCATTCAGAGTTACAGAATAAGAACTAAAAATCAAACCGTGCACAGACCTGTGCTGGAATGAAATCTCCGCATGCAAAATAACAACTTTCTCAAACCAAAATGGGTAAAACTTGGCACTTTATTAAAAATTCCAGAAACTAAGCTAAAAACTGAGTCTCTTGTTACAGCAAGAGGACACAAAGAAAATCAAAAGTAAAAACAACCGGGTTGCCTCCCGTAAAGCGCTTTCTTTACAGCCATATAGCTAGGCTTACTTACTTGGTATCAAGATGGTTGGAGTGAGGTGGCTTGGCATCCCAAGCTTAAATTCTTTTATGTAGGGTGAGCTTAGGGTTTACATCCCCAAGCTTGAGTTTTTTTCCCTCTTGATCTTGTTCATCACCCTCAATTCTTCCACCTTATAAGTTCTATTCAGACATAACTCATCATAAAACTTGATTAGAGGGGTTAGTGTCTCCATAAATTAAATCCTTATAGGTATAGAAAAAACATATCATGAGTTTATTCTAAACATTAGCTAATATTACTATGGTTGTGCATTGCTCTTTGATCAATAGAACCACACAAAACACAAGTAATGAGAGTAATGCAAAATAAAGACAGAATCTGTTAAAAACTGGACAGCCCATAAAGAGTGAATTTTCAGAGGCACTTACGTTGCTCAAATCAGAAAACTTTGAACTAATGCAATGTGTATTAATAGCTGAATAATGCTTTCATAAAATATCAGGTCAAAATTCCTTTTATGTGATTTTTAAAATTTTTCGCAGTGAATCTCAGGAATCTGTTTTCTGGACAGCAAATCACTATTGTTCAATCTTATCTTTCAAAAGAGATTATGCTTGCCATTAAGATGAAAAATAAGATACAAAGGTGTGGTTACAGTAGTAAACAAACACCTTGATTCTATTTATTTATTTTTAGCTTTGGTAGAAGTTTTAATGATAGAGACTTTGCAATGGTTCCATTGGCATGAACAACACATGTTCAAGGTCGACCCCAACTTCTCCATTACTCATCATTCTCATTTACTTTCCCAAATTTTATGTAAAGTGAAAATCTTAAACTAATTGTTAGAAAACAGTAGGTAAAGTTATTTTACAAGTTCTCAAGACATAAAGGTGTGCCCAAACAGAATTGGAAGTTAAAGCATAAGGAACACACCACAAAACATTAAACCATTAACTTTTAAGTCTAACTCTTTTCCTATGCATTGGGATCTTGTAAGAAAATAAATCATTGAAACACAAAGCAAGTAGCATAGGAGGATAAAACAAGTGGAACTTCAAAAGTTTCAATATAAAGAGAGAAGACTTAGTATTATTGAGATATATGAAGTCATGTCTCCTTCTCTCATAAACACTTTCAGTAGCATCATAAGCAAATTCAACAATGTAACTATCACATAAAGCATTCTTTTACTTCATCATCATAAAAGTATTATTACTCTCCACATAAGCAAAATTATTCTCATTAGTAATAGTGGGAGTAAAACATTCATAGTCATCATTGTAATCATCATAAATTGGAGTCATGTCATAATCATAAGCAATTTTATGCTCAATAGTAGGTGGGCTGAAAAGATCACATTCATCATTATAATCATCATATATAGGAGGAATAGTATCATCAAAGCAAATTTCCTCTTCTATGGTGTGAATAGGAGAGTTCAAAAATAAAGTAGGACTCTCATGAGTGAGAGTATTATCACAAGCAGCAAGTATATCATTTTTATCCTCACATAAAGTAGTAACAACTAAACATGGAGGATTATCAATAAGCATAGGACCATCATCTAAAGAATCATCATATAGCATGTCTAAACCATGTTCTTCATCATTTTTAGAATCATAAAAGCAAAGTTTATCATCAGCAATATCTTGAGTGTTACCCTCATCCATAGGTGGTGAAGGTCACATCATGGGAGAGAGATAACCACATAGCTACTTGTGTAAGCCTCAGCCCCGGTGAGGGACTACTCCCTCCTCATCGCGGGAAGCAGCGGTGTTGATGGAGATGGCCCCGGCGGTCGATCCCCGTCCCGGCAGGGTGCCGGAATAGGACTTTCTGAACCCCCGAAACTTGTTGGCGATGGCGGCGGAGCTCTATTGTGTATTTGCGAAAATACTTCGGGGGTTAGGGTTTTCGCGACGGGGATGATTTATAGGCCAAAGGGCGTCGCGAGGGGGTCTCCGAGGGGCAGGGTGGCCCCCGGCCGCGACCCACCAGTCACCCGTGGGTGGGACCCACCCTAGGGCTGTGGGTCCCTCCCAGGGTCGCCCTTCTGGCTTCGGTCCTTATTTCTCTAATAAAAAATCATCGTAAATTTTCGTCCAATTCCGAGAATATTTCCAGAAGTAACTTTCTGCAACAATTTCAGCACAAAAACAGGGAACTGGCACTGGGCATCTTGTCAATAGGTTAGTCCAATAAAATGCCTTAAAATGATATAACAAGATGGAAAAAACATGTGACAATGACATAAAACAAGCATGGATCACTCAAAAATTATAGATACGTTTGAGACGTATCAGCAGCTACAGGTCGACTACAAAAGTTAGTGGAGGCGTCCACGCGATCCCGTTCCACCATTGCATTGACTGCGGCGGTTCCCCCAGTCCATCATCGCCGGAATGGGGAGTGGTGCATGGTACCGTCCAACGCAACGCCACAACTCTACAGAAAATTAGCCGGTTCAATCCACTTGGGCAGGACCCAACATGTATTTAGTCGGGGTACCGGAACTCAACCCACGTGAGATGGGTTTATCGTATTGCAGGAAATAAATAGCAATAGTAGATCACATGAAATAATAAGCATGCAATATGACATGTGAGATGCAAACTAACTTTCAAGCGGGCAACAAATATCGCAAACAAGGCATAGACAACTTGGAAACAGATGGTTGGGGACTGATGGCTTGCCTTCAGGAACAGGTTCAACTTCCACTTCAAAAGGAGGGTTCGAATCTATTAAAGAAATTTAAAAACAAGGTTAAAACCTCTCATAAGGCATTCAAAGGTTCAGTAGGTCAATGATCTTCAAATAAATTGAAACCAGTGACATTGGATAGAGAATTTCAAAACAAAGCCAATGCAAAAAGATTCATATTTTTCAGATTATTTTTGAGAAAGATATGACCTTCCAAAGTTAGCCATAGAATCTGCCATTTCAAAAACAGAAAAAATAAAAGAAAACGTCTCGGAAATGTTTAAAATCCTGACGGGCAGGGCCCAATGGTCAGCGGCCCATTAGCCGAACCGGTACGCGCACCCAAAAAAATAGAGGGGAGGACGGGGTCGCCGGCACGGCATGCTCACCGTCGAGGACGGGGACGGCAATTTAGTTCATCAGGGGCTCCTACGAGGGTGGCTCCGGGTTCCTGGTGGTGTGGATTGGAGGTGGGGGAAGGAGATGGTGGCGGGGAGGCTCTAGTGAGGGGGAATTTGGCCGGAGCCGAGCGGCGGAGGCGTGCTCGTCATCGGTGCCCTGGTGCTTCCGCGGGGCCGATACTGGATGGGGAGGAAGCTGATGGAGGGAGGGTGGTGGTGTGGTGCTTGGTTGCCAACGGGGGGCTCCTTTTATAGCCCTCCGCAGTGGGGGTCTGAATGGGGCTTGTGGCGAGGTGTCGGGCGAGGATGCTGGGCAGGGAGACGACGGGCGGTGCGTCAATGGTGTAGCGGCAGGGCGTTGCTGGACGACGGGATTGCGCGCCCGTGGATAGGCACGGGTTGGCGTGGCACCTGCGGGCGGTGAGGGGTCCGGGCGGCCATGGCAAGGTGGCGGGACGGGGAGGCCGGGGCAGAGGGAGACGACGGACGGCGCATCGATGGTGTAGCAGCAGGGCGTCGCTGTGCGGGTGGAGCCTCCGTTGGACGACGGGATTCGCGGGGCGAGCGGCCTGTGGAGCACTGTTAGGAGGGGGTACCGCGGCGGCGCTGTGCGTGCGGCGCGTCGTTTAGCGGACAGCGGCGCACGAGAGGGGATGGGGGCAGGAAGGTGCGGTGGTGGTCGTGTAGGAGGTGGGGAGGCAGGGGATACGAGGAGGAGTGGCGGGGTGGTCATCGGCGATGACCAAGAACTGGCGGCGCCACCGGGCACGACCGTGCCCTCGGTCCTAACCATGCTGACATCGGCATCATGATGGTTCTCTCATCCTAGGGCCTGAAAAAAGAAAACTGATCGTGTCGCTTGGTGCCAAATTCAAAGTCCTACAACTTTGTAGTTATGAGGTTTTGCTGGTTTGCATCTTGGGTGAAGAGATAATTTCATCGAACACCTCTGGTTGAAAAGGCAAAAGGGGTTTTGGGCATTAAAAATCAATGGTACTTGGCTAGGAAAATTACCTGAGGTAGATATTGGTTAGGAGCATCTACCTTGGGGTTTTTGTAATTTTTGGAAAAGGTTTGGTAGGTGTTGGGGTTATGCCGAACAGGTGTCCTCACAGAGAAGACTAAAAGCCAGCATACCAGGGTGGCCCATAGTGGTGGTTAGCCGAATCCGGCTTAATCGGTCGGCCCAGTGTGCTGAAGCGCAGGAGGCCCATCCGGCTAAGGGAAGGTTCCAGAAGCCGGCCTGCATTGCGGAAGACTTAGCCCACAAGGCAGGGCCCAAGCCGGATTAGAGTAGGACTCTGTACTTAGTCGGTTAGGTTTCCTCCTGTAAGCCCTAGGTCCGGACGCCTTTATAAGCCGGCCTACGGGACGCCTTAGGGCACACTCTCAACCTGAATCCACTGTAACTCGGCGATTTAGCCTTATAGTGAATTATAGCAGCACGTAGGGTTTCGCCACCGTTGCGAGATCCGAAGCTGGGTAAACCCTTTGTCAACCCGACGCCGGAACACCCCACGTCTCCAAAACCCTCTCTCTACCTAGCTCGATGGCACCCCTGCCGCGGCTAGATTCGACAATACCACGACAGTTGGCGCCCACCGTGGGGCAGGAGATGTCCGGGGTTTCTATCCGTCCGGGAGCCGCGGGCGGAGTCGGCGACACCATCGCGGTCGGCATGGTAAGCTACTTCGACGAGACAGGAGCTGGCCACGTCTTCAACGACGACCTCTGGACGCCGGCAAAGGAGGATCCCGCTGGATGGTCCACAGTCTCCATCGGTGGTTTCGACATCTTCGTCGGCTTCACCGCCCAGGCCTTGGACGATCTCGGCTTCACCTCGAGCTTGCCCACCGCCCACCCAAGCAACCTCGACAAGGAATCGGATCTGGACTCTGACGAGATCGCTGATCTGGATCTGGCTTTCGACGCTGACGATGAAGATTCTGAAGACGATGCAAGTTCCAACATGGCGGCGCCGGACTTCCACTTCATCGGTGTCTTAGGAGAATCCGGCTCACAAGAGTCGATGACTGAGCCTGAGTCTATCCTCCCTGCTCTGCAGGCCGGGGTTGATTCAGAAGCCAGATCAGGGGACACCGCCCATATGGAGCGGGACCTCGAATCTGAAGGAGAATCCGACGATTTTAGTCGGAAAGTTGCATCCTGCTTAGGACGCCCTGCCGAGGTCTTGATGGGTGACGTCTCTGATCCTAAAGACGACCCCAACACCTCGAAAGCCGCCAATGGCGAAGAAAAAACTCCACAAGCCGGAAATCTCAAGGTGGATTTCGTGCCGCCACTGGCTCCGTTGAAGGGGACAGGTAGAGTGCCGGCTGAAGGAGACGACATTGACGCTACGCCCGGCGAGACAGCGGAGAAGGAGCATGAAAGAAAGATGGCGAGGTACAAGCAACTGTTAACGCCACTCCCTCCGAACGCATCGCTGGACGACATTGAAAAGCGCCGCACCCTACTTGAGGAGCAAGCTGCCCAGATAGTAGAGCGTGAGGTTGAGCTTACAAACAAGGAGACGGAGTTCATCCGAAAGCAGAGAGAAAAGGGGGCTGACGATGTTTTCCGTCCGGCTCGTGATAAGAACCTGCATAAGAGGTTGGATTTCCGCAGCAAGTGGGAAGCCGACCATGTCGATTCAGTCTGGAGGAAGTACCACCACCGACGTGACCCGGTGACAAACCTGTGTTACTTCAATACCCCAGCCAAGAACATGGAGGCTGCCCAGGAAGTCATGTTCGACAAATCGTTGGATCGTGACGCTCGGCTTAAGTATTCGGCTTATCTACTGGAGGTTGCACAGCAGCAGCAAAACGATTCGCAAGTCAAATCAGGACGGCTTGTTGACGATTCTCGCCTTTGCAAGTCAACCGCCAACAAGCCAATGGCTGCTGCCCCTGCCGACCCAGACGATGACCCGGCCGGCTCAAGCAGCCACAACAAAGGCGGCAAGGACCCGAAGGACAAGCAGCCTAAGGGCACGGAATCCCGGACAGGCTCTTCACGCCATCGGGAGGCGGGTCGGGAAAGACATCGGAGCCGTGAGCGAAAGGAGGACCCTCGCAAGGAAAAGGCGGCGCCACCCCGTCAGGAGCGACGACGTGAGGGGGAAAACCAACCCCGAAGGGAGGATAACAGGGATCATATGCCACCTCCACCGCCGCCTCCACCGCGCAAAGAGGGAGATAACCCTTCCAAGTACATACCCCCTCCACGACGGCAAAGGACTCCAAGCCCTCCGCGCAACGCGAGTCGGGCGAGCCAAAGTCGTCACAGGGAAGAACCAAGACAAGAAAAGTCGGTTGCTAAACCGCCATCAGCCAATGATGTTCGAAGCCTAATCGAGGAGAGGAAGTCGGCCAGAGATGCCCAGTACCTCGGCCCCAAGTGTTTTGGCAGAACAATCAGAGAGCAAATTCTACCTCCCACTTTGTCGAACGTAACAAAGATGGTTGAGAAGTACAGTGGTACGGCTAATCCTGAGACCTGGCTCTCAGATTACGTCAGTGCCTGCGACATATATCAAGGCAGCGCCGACTCCGCAGTGCGATTTTTGCCCCTGATGTTAACCGGGACGGCACGCATGTGGATTGAAGGTTTGCCGGAGAGGACAGTTCATACCTGGAGTGACATGAAGCGTGTCTTTATTCAGCACTTTCAGGGCACATATAAGCGCCCAAAGTCGATTTTCGACTTACAGAGGTGCGTGCAGCAAAAGAACGAGTCTAGCCGTGAGTTCGTCTCACGATGGAGCGAAATCAAGAATGCTTGCGAGGGCGTCTCAGAAACTCAGGCGATCCATGCTTTCAAGCAATCTCTGAGGAAGGGGACAACGTTTCGCTTCATGATCTACAGCGACGAGTCGGAGACTTTGGGGGGCTTACTCGCTTGTGCAAACAAGTATGCCGCCGCTGATGATGACAACAGGGAGGATGCCGAAAGCCGCCGACGCGAGTCCGGGAAAAAGAAGATTGAGGACCAAGCCGGCCCTTCACATGAGGTTGCTGCTGCTTTCGGTAAAGGCGGCTCAAGCAATGCTAAGTGGCAGGGCAAGAAGCCGGCAAGCAACCAATCGTCCCGGCCGCCAGCGGTGAAGTACGACGACATCAAGCACAACCCCTGTGTCCATCATCTGAGGCCAGACGGAACAAGTTCCCACACGCTCCAGCAATGTCACATCAATCGAGACATCGCCAAGGACCCCAAAGCCGGCAAGTCAAGGAACAAGCGCAAGTCCAGGAAGGACGACAAAGAGAAGGAGGAACCTGCTTCAGAGTCGGATGACGCGGCTTCCAAAGAAAAAGGCACCGAATTCCCTAAGCATGCCGAAAGTCTCATCGTCAACTTGGCAACAGATTCTTCACGCAAAGAAAAGGCGGCTTGGCGAGAACTCAACGCTACGGTGCCCGCAGTTCCTCAATATCTGGATTGGTCCGACACACCCATCACATGGGATCGCAGCGATCATCCGGATAGAGTTCCTGCAAAGCGCACCTACGCTTTAGTCGTCAGCCCAATAGTCGACAAATACAAGTTGACAAAGGTGCTCATGGATGGCGACAGCAGTATCAACATACTTTATGCTGCAACATTGAAGAGGATGCGTCTTTCCGAGTCACAGCTCACCCACAGTACTGTGAAGTTTCATGGGATTGTGCCGGGACGGCAAGCCTCTTCGATGGGGCAAATTACCCTGAAGGTCACCTTTGGTGAAGCCGATAATTTTCGGACTGAGGACGTTTCTTTTGAGGTGGTTCCCTTCAGAAGTGCATATCATGCAATCTTTGGACGTCCGGCTTTCGCCAAGTTTATGGCTCGGCCCTGCTACATCTACAGCAAGCTGAAAATGCCGGGACCCAATGGCATCATCACAGTCAAGGGAGACTTCAAGAAAGCCAAGGAATGCGAGGCCTCTAATGCCGTCCATGCTGAACAAGAAATCTGCAGGGAAGAGTTGGAGGATCTCAAGAAAACAATTGGTCCCGATGAGATGCCGGCAACAGAGAAGCCGTCCTCCAAGGTTGACTCAAGCTTCAAGCCAAAGGATGACACCAAGAAGATCAAGCTCTCGAAGGACGATCCGACAAAGGAGGTCACCATCGGTACCGGCCTCGACGACAAATAGGAAGGCGAGCTCGTCAAGTTTCTCCGTGAGAACCGGGACATTTTTGCTTGGTCACCGTCTGACATGCCAGGTGTCCCGAGGAAACTTGCCGAGCACTCCCTAAAAGTCAAAAAGGACGCAAAGCCGGTCAAGCAAGGCCTCCGCCGGCTTGGAACTAAGAAGCGCAAGGCGGTCGGAAATGAGATCCTAAGACTCACCGCCGCCAAATTCATCCGTGAAGTTGTCCACACTGATTGGTTGGCAAATCCCGTGCTAGTCCCAAAGAAGAACACCTCTGAGCTACGTATGTGCATTGATTTCACCGGCTTAAACAAAGCCTGTCCTAAAGATCCGTTCGCCTTACCGCGTATCGATCAGGTCATTGATTCAACTGCCGGCTCAGAGATGCTATGTTTTCTGGACGCTTATTCGGGTTACCATCAGATTAAGATGAAGGAGTCAGATCAAATCAAGACGTCCTTCACCACGCCATATGGCAATTACTGCTATGTCACAATGCCTTTCGGCTTAAAGAACGCTGGTGCTACTTACCAAAGGTGTATGCAGCGGTGTTTGGACAAGCAGATTGGCCGCAATGTTCACGTCTACGTCGACGACATAGCGGTCATGTCGAAGAAGCGCGGCGATCTTATCGCCGATCTGTCGAAAACCTTTGCAAATCTAAGGGAGTACCAGATGAAGCTTAATCCGGCAAAATGCGTCTTCGGAGTACCCGCAGGCAAGCTTCTGGGCTTCATTGTTTCCCAAAGAGGAATTGAAGTTAACCCAGAAAAGATAAAGGCGATCCAGAACATCGAAAGGCCATCTTGTCTAAAGGACATTCAACGGCTTACGGGTTCCGTCGCGGCTGTAAGCCGATTCGTTAGCCGGCTTGGGGACAAAGCATTGCCATTATACAAGCTCCTCAAAAAGTCGGACAGTTTTGTTTGGACAGAGGAAGCAGAGGCAGCTTTGGCTCAGCTGAAGTATACGTTAACGCATGCTCCAATCTTAGCAGCTCCAAGGGAAAAAGAGCCGCTACTCCTCTACGTGTCGGCCACGAATTTCGTTATAAGTGCCATCATTGTAGTGGAACGCCTGGAGGAAGGGAAGCAGTTGCCGGATCAGCGCCCCGTCTATTTCATTAGCGAGGTGTTCTCAGATTCAAAGCAACGCTACCCTCACTACCAGAAGTTAGCTTATGGTGTATTCTTTGCCGCCAGAAAATTACGGCATTACTTTCAAGATCACACAATCACGGTGGTCAGCAAGGCTCCGCTAAGAGAGATCATCAATAATGCCGACGCAACGGGTCGAGTCGCCAAATGGGGCATCGAGTTAGCAGCTTTCGACATCCAGTACAAGCCGAGGACCGCCATCAAGTCTCAGGTTCTAGCCGACTTTGTTGCAGATTGGACAGAGGCGATGGAAAGCACACCTTTGCCGGATTCTCAGTACTGGATAATGCACTTCGACGGCTCAAAAATGAAGGAAGGCTCGGGGGCTGGAGTGGTACTAAAATCGCCTAAGGGTGATAAGCTCAGTTATGTCCTCCGAATCCACTTCAATGCCACCAACAACGTAGCAGAGTATGAGGCTCTCCTTCACGGCCTTCACATGGCTAAGGAGCTGGGAGTAAAGCGCATTCTCTGCTATGGCGACTCGGATCTGGTTGCACAGCAACTTGATGGATGCTGGGACACAAAAAGTCCCACAATGGCGGAATACAGGAGAACAGTCGATGAATTCGGCCGATGTTTTGCCGGCTTAGAGGTTCGACATATCTCCCGAGATGACAATGAAGCCGCAGATGCCTTGGCCAGAATAGGCTCCAAGAAAAAGGCAGTGCCACCAGACGTATTTCTCCATCATCTACACAAGCCGTCCATCAAACGTGGCGATGAAGATTATCCCTTGTCGGCAGAATCAGTTCAAGTGTGCTTGGTAACCCCAGATTGGACCACGCCCTACATTGACTTCCTGATCAATAAGAAGCTACCCAAGGACGACAAAGTATTGAGCCGTCAAATCGAGCGCCGATCAAAGGCGTACACGATTATTGACGGACAACTTTACAAACGGAGCACATCCGGCATCTTCCAAAGATGCGTCTCTCCAGAAGAAGGACGGCAAATCCTGGAAGAAATCCACTCCGGCGAATGTGGGCATCACGTGGCGGCAAAGGCGTTGGTCGCCAAGGCGTTTCGGCACGGATTCTTCTGGCTAACGGCTAAGGAGGATGCTATCAACATCGTCAAAACTTGTGAAGGATGTCAGCGCTATGCAAAGCAGGTTCATTTGCCGGCTCAGGAGCTCCGAACGATCCCTATTACTTGGCCGTTCGCGGTCTGGGGGCTCGACATGGTGGGACCCTTCAAGACGGCAAGAGGAGGCTTAACTCACCTGCTCGTAGCAGTCGACAAATTCACAAAGTGGGTGGAGGCAAAGCCCATTAAGAAACTCGACGGAGCTATAGCTACAAAGTTCATCGTTGAGATCACAACTCGATTCGGCATACCGCATAGCATTATCACTGACAATGGCACAAACTTTGACGTCGGTGAGCTATCGAAGTTTTGCAGCCGATCAAAAATCCGACTCGACGTGGCATCGGTGGCACACCCGCAGTCCAATGGACAGGTAGAGCGCACTAACGGCATTGTTCTGCAAGGTATTAAGCCGAGGCTTGAAACTCCTTTGCATCGAGCGGCCGGCGCTTGGGTCGATGAATTGCCAACGGTCTTATGGAGTATTCGTACTACCACAAACAGATCAACCGGCTTCACTCCTTTCTTCCTTGTCTATGGTGCAGAAGCGGTGCTCCCATCCGACATGATCCACGATTCGCCTCGAGTCGCAGCCTACGTCGAAAAGGACGCAGAAGAAGCACGTCAAGACGGCTTAGATATCCTCGAAGAAGAAAGAGAGCTAGCTCTCCAAAGATCCGCCATCTATCAACAAGATCTACGTCGCTACCAGAGCCGTAGAGTGCGGAATCGATCTTTTCGAGAAGGCGACTTAGTGCTTCGGCTTGTGCAAAGCCGGCAGCACAAATTATCCCCGCCATGGGAAGGACCTTTCGTTATCAGCAAAGTTCTGAAAAACGGGTCATATTATCTCCTCGACTTAAGGGATTCAAAGAAAGATCCCAGGAAGAAAGGTCGCAAGAGGAAAAGGCATGTAGATGACGACTTAGATGAGACAAACATCTGTGGAATATCGCTCAGCTACGTCCTTTTTACACTTAGCAATTCTATTGTAACCATGTCAATGTGATCATGAAATAAAAATTGGTTTCTCTCATGTCGAATTCGAGAATCTGTACCATCCTTTATTTCCTATGATCTATTGTTATTATCTGTTTACCCGAAATTGCCTGTGTGCTCGTTGGTAAACTCTTTCATGCTGAATCCGCCTTAAGGTGATGAAAAATCAACGTTTTGCCAAATTAATGTTTATCTGCTAGCTTTTTGCGCCGGGTTGCTTCAAAGTGTTTCGGCACCGAAAGGCGGCACTCGTTCTGAGTCTAAACAGATTGGTCATTGTGTACCCTGTTACTCAGCGAGTTAGCTTTGCAATAGGTTTGCCGGCGCTTAAAGGCTAAGGTGTCAAGGCCAGAATAAACTAAGGCATAAAAATTGCAAGTTCGCAAAAATAAAAGCTGATCAACATACAGCAAAAGGCTTAGTTCCTAGACATATACATTGTTTGGACGGCTTTACATATTGCCTATTACATTTTCAGGATGGCTGGCTCAGTGAGCAAATTCGGCTCATGACGATTTCTCCGCCGCCTCATTGTCATCATCTGATTGAACAGGAGTTGGCGGACACGGCATTTCCTTGAAGATGGTGGTCAAGGAGACCATGTTGGCAATCTTGCTGGCATAGCCGGATACGGAGCGAAGGATCTTCTTGCAATCTTGGTCGTCCAGCGGTGTGCCGTCCTCCTTTTCCAGAGGGAAGCCGGACGCCACACGCCAGGCTTCCGCCTCCGGGTAATGTGCCATCATCAAACCCAAGGCCGTCTTGGCACCTCCGCGAGCGCTGGACCGAAGCCGTTCATCGAAGAATGAAACTGCTTCGGCCAGTTCAGCCTCTAAGCTGGCAAGGTTCGCCGGGGGCTCGGGGTTGCCGGGAAAGAACTTCTCGGCAAGCTCTTTTCCCGAAGAAATAATCTTTGGGATGAGCTCCCCTACTTCCAGAATCCGGTCAAGCCGGTTTTCCGCCGTTAGCTCATGGCCGTAACCCGCCGGAGCTGCAAAAAGGCGAAGTTCAGTTATATTTCGCTAAGATAGAAAGCAATGGGTTTAAGTTTTTTCGAAACTTATTCAGAAGTTGACTGTCGATAGCCAGCGATTCATCAAGGCATTTGTCAAGCCGGTCCTGGACTTCGTTGAGGGCATCCTTGTGGCTTTGCCTCTCTGTTTCCAGGATTTGTTCGGCTTTGACGAGGTTTTCTTGACCACCTCCAGCTCCACCGCCATTGATTGGTTAAGCTTATTCAGCTCAATGTTTTCATCACGGAGCCGGTCGACAATGCCAGTGTTTTCAGAAAGCTCCTTGGCTTTGATGATGGCATCTGCAAGACAAAATGTCAGTAGTATAAAAACAAGCCTGGAACTCAAAGTTAAGGATTCGGCATTTGTACCTTGTTATTGAACCCGGTCTGCCTCAAGCCCTTCGATGATGGCGTCTTTGTTCGCCAGTTCAGTCTTAAGCTGACGCATCTCCTGATTTCGCACACCCAAAGAATTGATGGTTTCAGCGCCAATTTTTCGGTGGATCTGCGTAAGGAATTGCTAAAAGCCTAAAGCTATATTTACAAGTTAAGGTGGCTACATGACGACATTTCATGGCTAGGGGGCTAAGTGTATGCATGCACATTAACTCGGATCACTATGACGGCTAGTTTTAATAACTTAACCCGGCATAGTGCTCGGGGGCTACTGGGTAAGATATTTTACCTGGTAGTGCTCGCGGAGAAGCGTCATGCCGGCCTCAAAGCTATCAGCGAAGTAGTTCTGCTGATCTTCAAGGATCTCTATGACATCAAAGGTGTCATAGGCCTTGGTGTGATCCGGCTCGTCGTTCCGGACGGTTGTTCCCTTCTTCCGGGGAAGCCGAGGTGCCTTCATGAACCGGCTCATGAATTCCGGCTTGATGCGCCCCTCCTCGTCGAAGGCTTCGGCTTTGATTGGGGGAAAGGTTGGGGCATCATTAGCCGGAGCTTCAGCCCTTGGAGAGAAGGTTTCAGTCACTTTCCCCGTCATCTCCGTCCATTGTGTGGGGGGAATAACCCCGGCTCTCCCAACAGGCGGAGCCGTCACCATGGTGCGTGTGTTCTCCTCTGTTGGGTTCGGCTCTGGAACTGAAGGAGTTGGTGGAGGGATGGCAGGAGAGGCTTTCTTCCTCGTGGCGACCGTCTTTATTTTCAACGGAGCGCCCTTCTTTATCCTGCAAAGGTAAAAGACGAAATTTAGCAAATCCGGCATTGCTGCAAGGGAAGGAGGAGATGTTGTCAGTCGACTTACTTTTTGCTGGGGATATTGAGCCCAGCGAGTGCATCGTCATCCTCTGACGACTTAGCGCCGCTCGTGGTCGAATGGCCCTTCCTCTTCCGGCTTTCTGCGGTAGCCGAGGAAAAGGAGATGGGCCGCGTGAGCGCCTTGCTGGACGACGGCTTCCCAGCAGGGCGGACGTCGGTGATTCCAGGAATCTGACATATTACATGTTAGTCCGACAAAAGCAAACCCGAATCTCTCAAAGAGTTGAACTTTGGTTAGTCAAAGTACCTTTGGGGGAGGGTTGGTCGCCGTAAACATCGGCAATGATTCTTCATATTGCCGGCCTTCTCCAGGCCGGGCTTTGATGAGCTTGTTGAAGCGAGCCTCAAAGAGGCTCTGCTCCAGGTCTTTCTCGTTGATCCGCAGGGGATCAGAGTTTCCCGTGTACTCGCATAGAAGGCGAGCACGATGTTGGAGGGGCTGGATCCGTCTCTTCATCCAGCAAATGATGGTGTCCTCCCCAGTCAAGGGAGGAGAGCCGGACGTCAATTGCGCAATCCGAGCTTGAATGGCGGCGTGTTCTGCCGGCATTCCACTGGACGGCTTCTTCTTCCAAGAGGGCAGCGGCGTGCCGGCTTCGTCTGTAAAAGGGGCAAGCCCCTGCAGCCGGTTTGGCGACGCCACGTCCTTACAGTAGAAGAAGGTGGACGCCCATCCCTTTGCCGAATCAACGATTGGCACTTGAGGGTACCAGTCGATATCTCGGCGGCAGTTGAAGCTGATTGTGCCGGCCACCAGCAGCTCCTTGTTGATAGTTTGCCTCTTAACTAAGAAGCATCGTTCGAAGAAGTCTAATCTAGGTTTTATGCCTAAATAACCTTCGAACAATGCTACGAAGCCAGAGATGTACAACAGGCTGTTTGGAGTGATGTTGTGAAGCTGGAGGCCGTAATAATCTAGGAGATCCACCAGAAAAGCCGAAGGCGGCAAGGAAAATCCCCTAATGACGTGGGAAGAGAGAAGTACCCGTTCGTCATTGATGGGAGTGGGACAAGGATCGCCTAAGGCGGATCGCCAAGTCGGCGCTGACTCTGAGGGTGGAAGGATGGCTCCGTCAGCCTCCATTCCCTTCAGCTCAATCTCGTCGACCACCGAACAACCCCAATTGTGAGTCAGGGTTGTTGGCTGCGCTCTTGTTGCTGCCGGCTTCTTCCTCTTCTTCCTCCTCCTCGCCGACATTTGCGTCTTCCACGACGGCATCAGCAGCGGTGGTAGCAGAAGCCATCGTGGCTGCGGCTTCGGCTACGGCTTTTGCCAGAGCCACTGTATCGTGGCCTGAAGCGGCGGAGGAACTCACCGGAGTTGGTGAGGATGCAGGAACAGCGGAGGATGGCTCGGTGATGGTGGCGGCGGCCGTGGATGTAGCTCCTCCCATCGGCGGAGTCGGACCGACCGCGGCTGCGTCGATCACTGGAGAGCTTGGAGTGCTCGAAGCCATGAAGATCGAAGAGGAGATAGAGGAGTTGGAGCTCGGGAGAGGAGATGAGATCTGAAGGAGATTTTTGGGAACTAGGGTTGCGAATGGCGTGGAGCTCTCGGCGGAGACGAAGCAATCGTCATTTATAGTCCTGCGCCGAGATATGTGCAACGGTCGAGAGTCGATTTTCTCGCCACGTGTCGCGGGATTGAGCCGTTGGAGACGCTTCCTTCCCTCCGACGCCTCGGTTCCAGCGCGGGAAAAACGGAAACTAGCCCCTGCATTCAAAAGATGCTCCTCCACTCACACTGTCGGGTCTGACATAACCGTCAAATCGGCGGACGCGTGTTGTTACATGATCAAATGCTTTTCGGCATACAAAGTCGGCACAATTAAAATCGACAAAGCTGTTCGACATGATTTCAGGTTTTGGGAATGCTCCAAGACTGAAGACGGATGTTGAATTTCCCAGACAACACATTGCCGGAAGATTGAAGCCAGTTGCTGAAGTTCTTGAAGCTTTCCGGGGGCTACTGTTGTGGTTATGCCGAACAGGTGTCCTCACAAAGAAGACTAAAAGCCAGCATACCAGGGTGGCCCATAGTGGTGGTAAGCCGAATCCGGCTTAACCGGGCGGCCCAGTGTGCTGAAGCGCAGGGGGCCCATCCGGCTAAGGGAAGGTTCCAGAAGCCGGCCTGCATTGCGGAAGACTTAGCCCACAAGGCAGGGCCCAAGCCGGATTAGAGTAGGACTCTGTACTTAGTCGGCTAGGTTTCCTCCTGTAAGCCCTAGGTCCGGACGCCTTTATAAACCGGCATACGGGATGCCGTAGGGCACGCTCTCAACCTGAATCCACTGTAACTCGGCGATTTAGCCTTATAGTGAATTATAGCAGCACGTAGGGTTTCGCCACCGTTGCGAGATCCGAAGCTGGGTAAACCCTTTGTCAACCCGACGCCGGAACACCCCACGTCTCCAAAACCCCTCTTTCTACCTACCTCGATGGCACCCCTGCCGCGGCTAGATTCGACAATACCACGACAGTCCCGATGCACGCTCCATTGGTCTCTGCCTCCATGGCCCCATTGAGTAACCAAAGAGATCGCACATCATCCATTTCCCTTCCTCGTGCGCGGACACATCCTCGTCTTCCCGCCCTCATCCACGAGCTCTAGCTAGGCGACGCCTCGTCACAGAGAAAGAGGACAACTTGAACCCGCGAATCGATGCGGTAGAGTGGTGCAGTCCTTCTTAGGCCATATCATCGTCGAAGTGGCTTAGTAGCATTGAGCGGTGGCCAACGATGTCGCTTTCATCACGGGCTATGCACGAATCAACGCCACGCGCGGTGGAGGTCGCCCTTGGTGGAGGGACAAAGTGGAGGCAGCAGCGGGTCGGGGAAGCGGCAAGAGGACGACGGTGTGCGCGCTGAGGTATGGCGACAAATTCCGATTGCCAAAGTCGGCGGGGACGTTGAAATATGGTCGTGACTAATTCTCAGTCGTTTGAAAATTCTCAGTCAGGTGATGTCATGAAATCTTAGTTGCAACCCACATTGCAAATCATGATTAGTACGAATCACGAAGTAAATTTGACGGTCCGGGTATTTTTCTCAGTTACAATCTCGTTTACAACCGAAAAATCCTGAGTTGCAACCCAACTTCAATTAATATCTGCACGAATCGTGATGCAAAAACGATTTGATTGAGCACTAACTTAATTCTCAATTGTGTCAGAATCAGCAAAACCGCTGAAGTATCATCGGGTGGCACTCGCTGGATTGCCAAATTTGGCTCAGAATTTCCGCTAGTTAGCCGGGAAAAAAAATCTGGGTCTACAGATGCCAATGTTAGTGGAGAAGTTTTTTTTTTTGTCCCAATATAAAAAAAACAGTTATTAGGCACTGTGATCAGATTTGACAGTGCTGTTGAGTGTTGAAGATACTTTGAGACGCCAAAAACAAAGGAAATGTAACGCGGACGTACGTCGTAGCCGGACTTGGCGCCTCACTACGAGTGGAGCCGTAAATTACCGGTCATGTTTTCACATTTTTTCACACCGATCGCCGTCCCCTCGCCAGCCCAGAGCAATCACTCCACATTCCAGGAGAGGAGAGGACGGCCTCTCTCCATCTGTACTACTCTCTGTAGACCGCTGAGGTCGAGATCGTTGAACCGGTCGTGGCGTGGTGTGGTGGTGGTGGAGCTCCTTTTCCCGGCGGTGGCGCGCTGTCCACTTCGGAGAAGAGCCTTTTCTGCCTGGAACGGCCTGCAGCCTGCCCCGCCACGACGACTCGTGCGGGCAGCAGCCAGGGGTTGGGTTGACGCCAAGAAAGAATTCCGATCCAAGCAAGCAGCCGGGTCAAAACCGCTCTCTCTCTCCCGGCCGGCACACGGCGCTACCTCCACTGATCCCATCCACAGCGGTCCCTCTTTGAAATAAACTTGGCTCCCCCTATATTAATATAACAACCGCTGGGACCAATGCTGGTCAAACAGCATAACCAAGACCAAGAAAAAAACAACAGAAAGGAAAAGGAAAAAATGCCGGCAACACCAGATCGACGAAAACGAAGATGATCCGCAATCGCTGCGTCGAAGAATTCCACCACACTCCTATGCCGCCGAATTGCCATGTACCAAGCAACACCTTCACGAAGGGATGCGACGACGATGGCGCTGCTGCCCCGGACTGATCCTATGATTTCTCCCGGTACACGGAGGGGATTGGAGAGGGAAGGTACACCCGACGACCTTCAAGAAGGGGTGTCGCCACGTCAGTGCCGGCCAGAGCCGGCAGGGATTTCTCCCAACCCTAAGAAATCACACCCCATATAAACCGTCTGCTTCACCAAGCACGCCGCCCACCAACATTCGCCAGTCTTGAAGTCATCAACGACGTCTCACCATGAAAAACGTTGTGAGGTGCCGCGTCTGAGTCCGAGCCAGCCCGCCCTGACCTAGATCGGGCCCAAAGGGCCCAGATCTGGGCCTGGAGGGCGCCGCCGGCCAGGCCCCGCACCCAGCCACCACCGTCGCCAAGGAGCATAGCGTCGTCGCGTCATCGCCACCCTGTCCTACGCCAGAACACCGATGGCCGAGCTACTCCGCCACCAAGAACCCTACATGAACCGGGCTTCTGCGCTGGGAAGAAGAAAGGAGCCGCCGCCGCCGGCCCCATGACGGCCCCCCGGTCGCCTCGCTCGGGGAGGCGACGCGGGGGGCACGGGGGAGATCCACCGCGGTCCCTCGCCACAAACATGATCAACTAGCTCCGGTCTGGCACAAAAATGAAAGCTTTGTTGGCCGGAGTTGCCATCGTCGAGAGAGGTCCATGCCTCTCTCATTGGGTCGTTCCTGTCGCCAATTTATCAGAGAAAATTCCTTCCCGTTGTCTGAATCCTGTGTGGAATAAGTTTGGAGTTAAGTAAGGAACCAGTTACAATCGCCGAGGATATGTCAATGAGACGGTGATTTTATTATAGGCACAACAAAAGCTACATGTCGACGTCATGAGCGATCTCTAGTTGGAATTGTATCAAGTGTGCGAAGTGTAACTAGAGGCTTAGAGCAGCTATAGATCCGTACTAAATACTGGCTTAATTAAACGACTTTGTAGAGCCTCTACAGTCAGTTGCTCGTGAAGATTACATCAACCACACAAGTTGAGCGAACAAACAAACTGCCCAGTCACTCAGTCAGCGTCGTCAGCGTAAATAGGGGGGAGGAACGAAACTGTGAAATCCATAAATCCTGGGGAAGCCAGGCACCTTGGTCTTCGTTTGGTCTACAATCCATGATCATACAAGAGAATATATGTTCATCTTAGGAGAATTTAGACCAGATATCCAGAAAAGTAAAGACATCAACATCCTATATAATCATCATCTTGCCAATCGGCTGCTTCTCATTGACTCGAACCGCGTACAAGCTGAACCAGACGGATGCTCCTTCACGCTGTGTGAGCCTGTGGAATTATCTAGGCTCAGCGAAAACAAAAGGCTTTCCTTTCCCCCGCAGCAGGACAGCCACTGGCGCGCACATCGCCGATGATCACCAGCTAGCGAAGCAACAAGAAGGTGAAAGAGCCCAGAAAGAGGAGCGCGCGCGCAGCCGGCCGGCCGCCCAACGGGTCGCTGTCCGACAGCTCCGGGACAGCAGCGTCAACCGCGTCCGGCCGGCGCGGAGCTACCTGCTCATGAGGCAACCATGCTCTTCCTCATCAGCAAGTACTTATCCAGGGGCAGCAGCAAGAAGAGCACGGCAGCAGCCGGCGACGACAGCAAGAGGCGCGAGATGCCGGCGGCGTCGAACGGTGCTGCGGAGGGTGGGCACGGGTGCATGGCCGGCTGCGTGCCGGTGCGCGCCAAGCGGGCGGCGGCGACGGTCACTACCACCACTGTCACCACGACGTCGGCGAGGACGTCGCGGCACAACTTCGTCAGGTCCGCGGCGTCGGGGCTGTTCCCTGGGGCGCGGGAGTTCACCAACCACGAGTCCCTCCCCGCGCTGCCGGACGCCTACTCCGAGTTCGCCGCCGCCTTCCCGCAGCACGGCGGGCTCGCCGGCCCGGCGGACGCGATCAGGGACGGGGAGTACGGGCACCTCGACCGCCACGTGTGCCTGGACTACACCGGGATGAACCTCTTCTCCCACGCGCAGATGAACTCGTCCTTGCCGTCCACGTCGGCTCCTGCGGCGGCGCCGCCGGCGTGGCAGCCGCCGTTCTTCGATATCGCCTACAGATCGGCGAGCCTGCGGTCGCAATGTGGTGACGGCGCAGACGCCGCTAAGTCAGGGGGCATCGGCGGCGCCGTGAAGAGGCGCATCATGGCGTCGCTCAAGATCCCCGAGGACGAGTACACCATGGTGTGCACGGCGAACCGGACCACCGCCTTCCGGCTCCTGGCGGAGTCCTACTCCTTCACGCCCGGCGGCGGCGGCAGGAAGAAGCTGCTCGCCGCGTACGACTACGAGAGCGAGGCGGTCGGGGCCATGGCCGAGAGCGCGCGCCGCCGCGGAGCGGAGGTGATGCACGCGAGCTTCGCGTGGCCGAGCATGCGCGTCCACGCCGCCGACCTCCGCAAGAAGCTGCTCCGTGGGCGGCGACGACAGAGCGGCCGCGGGCTCTTCGTGTTCCCGCTGGTGTCCCGGATGACGGGCGCGAGGTACCCGTACCTGTGGATGAGCGCGGCGGCGGAGCAGGGGTGGCACGTGGCGCTGGACGCCTGCGCGCTCGGCGCCAAGGACCTAGACACCCTCGGACTCTCCCTCCTCCGCCCGGACTTCATCGTCTGCAACTTCTTCAAGGTCTTCGGCGAGAACCCCTCGGGCTTCGCGGGCCTCTTCGTCAAGAAGGCCAGCCTCGGCGCGCTCGAGCGCTCCGCCGTCGCGCGCAGCATCGGCATCGTGGACATCGTCCCTGCGCGGCGGTGGTCGCTCCGCGACGACTACTCCACCGACCTCGACAACTCGCTCACCTTCCCCAAGCTCGCCGAAACGGCGGATGACGTCGACACCACCTGCTCTTTCTCCGGCCCGCTTAGTACCACCGCCGTCGGTCGCCGGACCGACGCGTCCGAGAACGGGGACACGCTGGAGATCTGCGAGGTGGACAGCGCACCATCCGCAACCGAAGAAGATAACGACGCTCCACCGCCGCCGCCGCCGCCAGTAGCAGGGGAAGCAGAGGAGAGCGGGCTGGAGGTGGAGTGCAGGGGGCTGGACCACGCGGACGCGCTGGGCCTCATCGCCATCGGCAACCGTCTGCGGTGCATTAGCAACTGGCTGGTGGTGGCGATGGAGAGGCTGCGGCACCCGCACCCGGAGCACGGCGGCGGGCAGCAGCTGGTGCGGATGTACGGGCCGCGCGTCAAGTTCGAGCGGGGGCCCTCGCTGGCGTTCAACGTGTACGACTGGAAGGGGGAGAAGGTGGCGCCGGCGCTGGTGCAGAAGCTCGCCGACCGGCACTGCATCTCCCTCACCTGCGGCTTCCTGCGCAACATCTGGTTTGCCGACAAGTACGAGGCCGACAGGAGCGCCGTGCTGGAGCAAAGAAGCGACGGTGGTGACGGCGCCGGCGAGGTGGGGATCCACGTGGTGAACGCCTCGCTGGGGTTCCTGAGCAACTTCGAGGACGCGTACAGGTTGTGGGCGTTCGTGGCCAAGTTCTTGGACGCCGACTTCGTGGAGAAGGAGAGGTGGAGGTACACGGCGCTCAACCAGAGGACCGTCGAGGTGTAGCTCAGTTCCTTGAGTGTTCTTGAGCAACTTCGAGGACGGTAGGGGCCATGGTCGAGAGCGCCGCTTCAGCTTGCCACCGTAGGCACAGTTCAGTTCCTTCAGTGTTTTCACCACGCCATTCGTGTGAGATCAGCTCGGCCGGACCGAGAGTAAACTGTAAATGTAGACTCTGCTTGCGTGAAAAAGAATCTGCAGATGTTTTGGTGTCTCCTGGATAAGTTATTGTTCAAGAGAAATGAGAGCTGAGAGCCGCAGACAGAGAATACAAAGTGCTCAGTACTACACACATAATACAAAGTGCCCAATGCCTCGTGCCACAATTCACTGATAATACCACAGAATAGTAACTTGGCACTAACAACAAAGCAATTAGATCAAAGGTGGTAACAAGCTAGAGGAAAATAATGGTGTTTGTACTGCAGAAGGGTTTCAGTTCAGCTCAACACAAAAATAAGCTGATTGTGGGGGAAACAACTTGAGCGAATAATAACTTATTTGAAACATAGCTAGGCTGAGAATTCTACACATAATACAACAAATTGCACGGATCATGGCTAATGAATGAAAGGTGAACTAACAGTATCTGTGGAACTTCCGCTAGTGACCATTTGCAATGCCGTTGCTGCACTTGTTATCGTCAACAATGCCAGCGGCTGTTTTCTCTTCATAGAATCTCCTGTACATTGAATCAACTTTTGTAAGGTAGAATGTTCCTGCTGACAGCAAGCTTGTGTCTCTGTTTGTTTCGAAATCTTTTGCTCCGTATCGGTGCTCCATCAGCTTCAGTGTCTCGATGAACTTCTCCGGTGAGGTCTAGTAACATGTAAAAGAACACATCAGCCTTCTGTAGACAAATTACAGTTGAGAAAAGGGCATTCCTTGAACAAATGAATGTTGCCATCCAGATCCTAGACCAAGCTCTTCATGGTAGCAAACAATGCATAATCTAAAGCTGATTGCAGTTGAATGTCTATGTACAGACTACAGACAAACTAAATGATGAAGCGTAACTATCCTCTAGAAAGGATATTTTCGATAAACAATCCCGAGGTTTTAATGTCCAAAACACCTCAACATTTAAACTGTTCCTGGAAGCAATCAGCTGGGAGCCATCAGGAAATTTTCCGGACATGAATCCCAAAGCCATGTCTTACCATACTACATTGACATGAAAAATGTGTGCTTCTAATCTAGTTTGACGCATGTTTGCATGATATATGATAATTATGCATTGGTTGCATGATATATAACAAATTTCACTATATATCTACAACCACAGACTGGCAGAGAGTTGTGAGAATGAAAGACCATACCACATGTCTCGACTCGAGCTTTGCCGTCACATCAAGAACAGAAGCAATTTTTGCTAAGCTAAAGGGATGCTGGCCCTCATTTAGTTTGAATGAAAACATAGTGGATGTCAAGCCACTGCCATAAGAGAACATGACAATTCGTTGGCCACTCTGCAGAAAAAAATAAAGTTAGCTACAAGAAAGGAACAGGAGATAACAAAGGTTTACAATAGAGATGAAACCAAAACCTCACCAGACTAGCATGCTTGTTGTAGATTAGAGATGCCAATGCAGCGTAAAGAGATGCAGTATACATGTTACCAATTTGTTTTGGAAGCAAAGTTGACGGTTGAACTTTGATGTCATACAAATGCTTTGCAAGTTGTTGAGAGCCCTGAAATTTTAGTAGAGTTGGTTAATGCTTACATTAGTAAAGAACGGTAATAACTATTATCCACGTAAAGAGAAAGAACCTTTTCCAAGTCACGACTTTGGTAGCTTTCTTCGCTAGTCAAGTTTGCAAAAGGCTGAAGCTTCTCTTTAGCATCATTATCAACCGAACTGATGTAATAGAACATAAAAGTAATAATTATCTTCATCTGAGTATGATAGGACACGAGAAAGGGGGAATCTCTCCGAACTTCGTAACATTTTTTGGTCGACAGATTATAAGGTTACTTCTTATAAGAAGTAAAAGGGGAAAGAATATAAAGAGAACAATCACAGACCTGCAGTTGCGCATGAAATCATTGAAGTAAAGTCGAGCAAAACTCTTCTGTACAAGCTGCAAGAATAATAATAAAAAGGTAAGAGTTTATATTCTCCAGAAGTTAACAGAACAGAATGGGCAGACTTAAGACTTAATGGACTTCAAAATCTTATTCATCTCCACGGAAACGTACAAACGTCATACCTTATTATATGGAGAATGAAACACACAATAATCTGCATCAGAAATTGAGAATTGTTCTCCCACGAGCTTTTGGTACCTGATCATGTGGTCATAGTGCATGATGTTATTGCTTGAGAAGAACAAGATGGCAGTGCTACAATTCAGCAGAAAAATTATGGAAGTGGGCTTACTTGGCACAATACTGTCTATAGCATGAATCCAGAGCCATCAGATAGCATGTTTGAGATAGTTTTCCATCAACAACCTACAATAACCAAGGAACAACTCTGACTTAGGAAAAAAAAATATGGTATTTAGTTTAGACAAGTGTTAGTTAACATGCCTAACAGTAGCAATAAACATAATAACGCAAGTAATAAAATCCTAACCGGGTATTCACTTGCAAGATCAGGTTTGTAGAAATCGTAAACATGAGCCATGTGAGAAGCTCTATATTTACTTTCAAAAGAAATGGGTGCATTTGGACCAACAAGCATTGCAATAGCAGCAGCTCCCCCGGTAGGCCGAGCTGGTCCATCTGCATAAACCTGAACATAATATTTGCATAAGATGGACAGGTAAATGAGTGTGGCACAGGGACAAAAGAAAGAACTGAATTAACTTAGTGCAAAAAATAGAAGGTGATAATGGGCAACAAACTGCGCTATCTGTGCAGACTACAAGGCCATATCGTCCATCCCAGCATTTACTTTCGACCCAATTCACACAATTCAAAAGGGCAGCTGTTCCACCATAACAAGCGTTACTCGAGTCAACTCCTTCAATGTCCGTGTTACCACTTTCCTGCATTTGCGACAAATGTTGACAATAAAGAGTCATTGGGTGAGTCTGAAACAGAGCTGCCAAATTAACTAGAACTTGAAACTGCAGATTGAGAGATAAAGTAAAATTTATAGTGAACCGAACAAACCTCAAAAATTTGCATCAGCCACGTTTTGATGGATTTGCTTTTGTCTATCACTGTCTCGCTACCAACCTCCAGGCGGCCAATTAGCTTCGGATCAATATTGTACTTTTCCAGCAGGGATTTGACAACTGTCAAGCTGAAACAACATTTGTTCTTGAGCATACACATACCAAACAGAGCATCACATGAAAAATAAATCCACGTTGAAGATAATTGCTTAGAAACTCTAGCCACCATGAAGTTCAATCACAATAAGAGAAGTATTTCACAAGGCACGGGCAGTAATCTATCCAATGGTGGCAATAGATCATATACCTCATCGAGATGACATCTTCCACCTCGCTGCAGAAGGCCATGCAATCTTGCCCAAGACCAATTGTGTACTTCCCCTTGCTCACTCCGTCATGAGCCTCCAGAGCTTCCTGCAGCCATTAGTTCAACGCATCAGCCGCATTCGACTTTGAGTCCATCAGCATTGAACCCATAGAGCAAATTGTCCATGTACTCATTACGCACAGCCCCTCAAATTTCTCCCCAATGCCACATCAGATCACCGTACTCTCTCTGTGAGAGACGAAATACAGTAGTACCAGACGTATGCAGCATCTGACAGCAGGTATATCAGAGTGAAACAGCCTCACCGCCCGCCATCCACAAATCCGAGATAGCAACCCTCCGAATTGAGGGTTTCAATTTCCGGCAACAATTGCGTCATGGCGATCTCAAGTTCTCAACCACATCGTAGACCCAAAATCCCAGCCGTCAGGCTAAAACCCCCGAGGAAATTTTGCCCAGAAACTAACCCAAAAGTGCCAAATCGTGCGTGATCCGGACGCTGCGACGCTCGGAGCCACAGATCAGGCACGTCCGCGACACGCAGCGTCACACGACGGCGGCAAATCGGGCGGGGGGACGACGGGAACAGCTGCTCTAGTAGAGAAAACTCACCTGCTGGACGCAGGTGGGAGGGAAGTACATGTCCATGGCAAGGATCCCGACATCCTTGCACTCCATCTCGCGATCCCGTCTCCTGCTCCGAGAGCTCGATTCGCCTCCGCGGGCTCTCGAAGTGGCGAAGGAGAGGAGGAGTGTATGACGTGAGAGAGGGTCCGTGGACGCGGAGCACGTCGGGGATAACAAGTTAACAACACGTTCTTTCCTGCTGCCACGCTGGCCAGGGCCACATGGATTTGCAACTAGACACACTTCAAAGTTTTTTTTAACAGCACCTTGAGTTTCAAGTAAGCAGCAAGTCGTCGCCACACCCGTCATCCACCGTCTTCGTCGGCTGCCCGGCTTCGTTCGTGAATCGACCGGTCTGTACCTTCTCTAGTTGCCGCTCTAGTGCTAGGAGGATGGGATCTTGAATCTGCGCTCGGCGCTATTACAAATTCTCTAATGTTAGAAATTGGTTTTGATCTTTATGGTGGCATCGGTGAAGTGGTTGCGACGATGACGCATTGAAATAAGGTCTCTTCGGCCTCCACCTATCTCGTCAATGTTTTGGCAGTCGGTGTGTCTTCGATATCTTTGTTCGTTTGTGTCTACCGTAAGGCTGATTTCTCCAACCCTCTTGATTGGTGGTGGAGGATTGCAACCCTGTGCTGCTGCTTAGGGTGTGTCCCCACCCGATGTCCCATCTACGTTTATTCGATCTTGTCGTTCGCGATGGGTGGCTATTAAGATCTTCAAAGTATTGGTTGGCGAGGGCGTTTGCAAGTGGCCCAGTCCTTTTCTGCTTTTTTTAGTGTATGTTTCAAGCTCCCACGGTCGTCAATCGATCGGAGGAAGAAAACAGCTTGCAGATGGACTGGAGGTGATCATATGTTTATCCCAAAAAACCTCTATTCATATGTTGCCACAAGATTTCAGGTCTATTAGTCATTGTGGTATTATTTAGAATATTATCATCGAAACTATGGCTAATAGGTAAAAAAATCCCGACCTAATTGTATTCATGAAACCTAATAGACATCTTTTCGAGGTCATATGACTTCAGATAATGTTGATATAGCTTAGGTGATTACTCATTCTTTCCAAATATCTTCCGGAGGAAGTTGTTATGTTAAGGACTCCTTTGATTCTTAGGATAGGAAATCTATAGGAATAGGAAACTTACAGGAATGGGATGTCATGCCTACTTGAATCCTATAGGAAGTGAAACTTTCTTTGATTGTAGTGAATGAATTTTCCATGAGGTATGACCTAATGCTTTTTTCCTATGGGAATTACACTACAAGATTCCTATGGGATTAATTCCTATGGGATATGATCCTACAAATCAAACAACTAGTATAGGAAATTTTCCTATAGGATCTAATCCTACAAAAATCCTTTGATATTCCTTTGAATCAAAGAGGCCCTAAATATTGATGTTGCCAAAACTTTCCATTGAACTGAGTGGATTTTCATTGCCATGGGCTCTTGCACGTAAAGGGTTGCATGGTCATTTCATAAATTTGATCTATAAATGCATTCTACCACTTCATTTTCCGTTATTGTTAACGGATAACCGTCATGTCACTTTTGGTTCACTTGAGATCCCAAGTCTCAAATATACATGTTATATTAATTCATGGTTAATTAACGGGGGATAAATTATGGGGACCTTGAAACTTACAGAATTGGTTGGACTTTATGTCTTAATAACTCTCTTGCTTGCACAGAAAACGGCCTTGGATCAATCACTAGGGGTGTAATTGCACGGAAATGGTTGCGCCTATTAATGGCTCCTCTCTAGAAGAAACAATAGACTCTTTATAAAAGTTAGATCTAGTGATGGTTAGGCGTGTTGACGCTACACTTGTCCTTAATTAATCCCATTAGGCTAGGCCAGGGAGTTTTAATCATCGAGTTTTTTATGCTATTTAGTACTTGAGAGAATAGCCACAATACCACTAGTCAAAACCGAGAGTTCTAAAATACCACTAGTAAAAACCAAAATGTCAAAATAGCACTCAAGTTCAGGTTTTTCTTGCCAAAATACCACTGCCGTTAGATGTCAAACAGAATCTGTTAGTCCACAAAGGTCAATTTGTTATTTTGCAAACTACCAGAAGTACCCTTGATTTTCAATTATTAAACAAAAAAACTATATTCCGTTCTAACTCTGCCCAGCCCAATTCCCCTTCCCCCACCTCCCGATCGGACACCATGCTCCGCGGCCGCTCCGCCATGCACCGCCGCCTCTTCTTCCCTTCCACCTCCGCCTTCCACCCTTCCACCGTGCAGCCTCCGATGCCTGTCCCCCACATCGTCTCCTTCCACCACTACTAACTGTCGTCACCGCAGCCCACTACTCCGAGCGTGCTGCAAGAAGATGAAGGCGCTTCAAGGCGGCATGCGCTGCTCGACGCAAAACCTCCCTGAGTGCTCTCTGCTGCTCTAGTGCATTGTTGTGCCTCAGTAAACGGAAGCCATGATTTTTTATTCTAACTGAAATCATGTCGTTTATCTTCAATGGGTGCGTTTAGGGCGTCTCCAATGTAGGCATAAGCCTCGGTCATAGGAGAAAAAGGGGCCTTATGTCCCGGTCATAAACATTGTGGCCATCGACTTTAGCTACAAAAGTTTAAGACCCGGCCATACTGGTACTATCCGGCCACAAGAAAATTTTATTCAGTTTTTCACTGTTTGTTGGCAGGCTTTACACTGTTTGCATCGGTGAAAAAAATGAATAGAAAACTTGGGGTGGGGTCCATCTTTGTGACCTAGCTAATACTTAAGCATTGTACAGGTTTTAGCTGGCTATAGGAAAACAGAGTGGGACCCAGCTTATGCCTTTCTTTGACATAAACATTGGAGACGCCCTTAGTAGAACTCTGATCTTGTGATCGGCCCTGGTTGGTTGCAGCCCTGGGCATACCCACATGAAAAGAAAGCATTGGCAAACCACGCTAGCTATGAATCTCAATCGGAACACTGACATAAAACCCAGCCAAACTGCCACTTTGGGCCTGCCTAGTTCATCTATAAAATAAATGGAGCCAAACAGAATCCATATTGCACATCTAAGAGGCGAGGGAACAGGGAGTATGAATTCCAGCACTAAACCGTCTTGTATGAGACTAGCTTTATTATTCCCATATCATACCTAAATCTCCATGTAACTTCACTATCTCGGTTTCAAACAATTTCTCATTGAAGTTGAGTGCAGATTTGAAGACTGTAGATGGCAGAGAAGTGTATCAAAAGAGCAAAACATGATCTCTTTATAGTGGGTGGTTGTAACAGCCCCAGTTTGGAACCTGAAAATATGAATAAATTTTCCACTTTTTGCATTCATGTTTGCAACATGGCATGCATTTGAAATTGCTACTTCTAACAAGCCACATCTTAAACCATTTTAAAAGGGGGAAGCAAAACATTCCCAAATATCCACACCAAATGCATTTGCTCAACTAGGCAAACAAATAAATTTGAACTTCCAATTTGTCCAGGAAGTTCCACTAATCCAATTATAATTATTTGTTAAAAGCAATTTCTTGCCGAGCAAAGAAATAAATAACTGAGAATTCAAATTGGTTCAACTCAATTTCAAATTTTGAAACCAAGTGAAACTTTCCAAAAATTCAAATAAAATTATGGGGAGCTTCATTATTATATTGGGAGCCTCCATGAATATTCTCACTCTTTTTTGAAAATGCTTAAGTGCTCAAGGTAAATGAATTTTGGAAATTATCAAAATTGCCATTTGTAAGCCCTATGAACAAATGTTGCTCAAAACTTTTTATTTTGCAACACAAATTTTTGTGGAGGTTCTAAATGTTATGGGGAGCCTACATGAATTTTTGCAGAATTTTAGAAAATGGCTAAGTGCATCAATTAAATCACTAAAAGCCTGCTGGACCAATTTGCAAATAAGTTTAATTAGAGCCAGGGGGTTTTCGCGTTTTCTTTTCTTCTGCCTCACTGTGGCGCCAGTGCGTCCTGGCGCCATGCCGCTGCCCATGCCGCACGCTGCCGTGGAGGATAAGGAGGCCGCCACCGACGCCACCTGCTCCCCTCTCTCTCACCTCCCCGTTCCTTCCCGGTTTCCGGATCGCCGCTAGCTTTCTCTCCCTCCCGAGCTCCACCATTTCCGCCGCTCGCCGCAGCACACCGTCGTCGCCTGGAACCTTCCCGAGCCAATCGACGACCGTAGAAACCTCCGCCGCATCCTCCTCTCCCTCCCCACCTACGGAATCGATCCGAGACGCTCGGGATCGACGCCGCCGTCCTCGTCTTCGTTCGCGTCGGTCGAGCTCCGCCGACCGAAATCTGCCGCCGTCCGTCCTCCTCCGGCCTCGCCGTCTGCGCCCTCAGCACCAGGGTGTGCTCCGCGTTCTTTTGGGCATTTTTCTCCCGCTCCCCCCCCCCTCCCTCTCATCGCATCGCCGTCGGTCACCGCCGGCCGACGCCGTCGCCGTGTGCCCGGCCGGGGAACCGGCCCGGGCCGGCCAAGAGGCCGGCAGGCTCGGGTATGCGCCCGGCCTTGGGACCGGCCCGGCCGACCAGGAGGCCGGAAGCCTCGGGTGCTTGCCCGGCCTAGGAATCGGCCTGGGCCGGCCAAAAGGCCGGCTGTCTCGGGTGGTAGCCCGGCCTGTCCAGTCTGGAGGCCGGCCTAACAGTGAAATAAAAGAAAAAAATGATAACTAATTGAATATTGTTTCAAATTTAGCAAATGATATACCAAATTGTTCAGAAAAACAAACCCTACCTGTTAGTATCATTGTAATGGTCTTTGAAAGTAGTATTTTGCTGTTTATTACAAATTACTAAAATGGCAAAAATAATAACAATATTGGGAAAAATCATAACTTGATGAATAATTACCCAAAAATTGTGAATAAAATATCAAAGTGCTCAGCATGACAAATGCTATCTAATCATGCTAATATCACATCATGACAACAACTTTTACTTTGGTGTGATTCTTTAAACGATTAAAAGAATTAAATTCAAATAATCATTTAATTCACTATTTAATCATCGATAATTGGAAAATCACAAACGAGGTACCAAAACGATCAAAAGAACAATACCTATCTATTCATGTCATGTTCATGCATATTTAAGCCACTTTTAGTAATGTAATAATTTATAAACAATGTGGTCCCTAAGTTAGATATGGGGTTGCTTCCAAATAATTGCACTAATTATTTGGCACTCCATTTAAATTGTCAGCTAAATTATATGATGATATCATTGCATAAACTTGACATGTCATCATGATTGTGCATTGCACCTGGTCTTCGTGTTATTTATTTGTTCTTCTGTGATTGTTTGGGTATCGATAGATTCAGGAGTCGAGGTTTCCCCTACCTTCCCCAACGATCCCCACTACACGCCCCGTCAGAAAGGCAAGGGATAACCTAACCTTCTTGGCATATAGCATCCTATTGTTTTATACAATTATTTTATCCACTAGAATATTGCATTCGATTCCAATGTCAACTTTTGGTCAATATTAGAGAATCCTATGAAATGCATGTCCCCTAAACCAATACATGTTTCCCCTCCTATGAACCATAGGTTTGATGTGTTGGCCTGAGATAATTCATACGTGTTGGTTATATGCTTAGCCATGCTTAGTCTAATGCTTAGCTGTCCGGTGATTTAATTTCCATGATTATGACAATTGATGGAATGTTCGGACAAGGTGGAGACTGGTGGTATTTAATTAAAATGCTAAAAGGCTTGGATGAGTTGCCATCGGGGGATGGTGTTTTGCCTCATTCCTGTCGCCTAGGCTGAGAGTGCTTTTAGCTAGAACCAAGAACTGAGAGTGCTTCCAACGGTGGGGGTATGGGCCCCTTACTAACCGAATAATTTGTGCGGGCGTATCTAAGGGTCCTCTAGTTTGCGTTTTCCATTTTGCGTGTGAGTTTGCAGGTGATTGAAGGTGCGAAGATGAGGATGTGGTGTGTGTAGGATGTGGCGATGGGGGCAGGGGCTGAAATAGGCTGGATAAACTTGTCATGTCGTCACGATGACCCTTGGATAGTCTCATACATTGTAAAGGTTTAACCCCGCCCGCCCTGCCGGCTTTCCTCGGAAGAGAGCTAATTGTACAGGCAAGTTGTCGGACGGTACCGCTGGGTAAATTAGTACACCCCTGCCGGGTTTAATCTTTCGAAAAGTCGTGTCCACGGTTATGGACAAATCTTGGGAAAGGCGGATTAGCTCATAGAAAACATGAATCTTAATTAAAACTTGGCAACTAGAGATTGCAACTCAACGTGTGCTAAAAGGTTCATTTCTTCGAGGGTGATTCGAGGGAGTGCCTTGGTGAAGATGAGTGGTAGTTTCTGGTTACTATTGGTTCAATGAGAACCGAAGATAAAGGTTTATTATCTTATCCCCTTTCGAAAAACCTTCTGAGTAGTCGATGCCATGAGTCATGTTTTGAAAAGGAAAATTAGCTTTATGCAAATTAACTACTATACAGCTTTAGAGCCTTTTCATCATTGGGTCTAAATCGCCCTACTAAACTTGCGAGTACGTCGTACTCAGTCTCTCTTTGTTGATTATTAATTGTTTCAGAGGAGGACGTCACCGAGCAGGCAGGTAGGTTCTTCGTTGACATTGACGAGTAGTCTGGGGTTCCCAGGTGGCAGCTTGGGACGTCGTGGAACAAGCTGGCTAGGATGTTTATCTGTAGGCCTCTTAGGCCATATTTTGGATCTTGTTGTTTAGACAACATATTTGACTTCCGCTGGTTGTACTGATGGGTCTGTGACCTTTGTGTGTAATTTGTATCTTTCTCACTATATGAGTTGCTATATGCTCTTTTGTGTCATAGAGTCTGTGATGTGCCAGATGTTCCACAAATTTTGATCTCTCTATTATACATTGATAGTTATGCCAGTGTTTATGGCATGATCGAGGTGTTGCGTGGGAGCGGTAACCCCATGCCCTTCGATTGTGTAGCATAGCCTCTCTGTATAATTTCGGGGTCGCGTCGCTACAGTGGTGATCTGTCTTTCTTTGAAGAGATAGGGGCATCTGTGTCTTTTTTTGAGAATGTTAGTCACAGTTAGACACTGGTGGTATTTTGGCATCAAAAACTGAATTTGAGTGCTATTTTGGCACTTTGGTTTTCACTAGTGGTATTTTGGAACTTTCGGTTCTGAGTAGTGGTATTGTGGCTATTCTCTCTAAGTACTTATACAACTTACTGGTATAAAACATGATGTGCTTCACTAATTGTGATAACTAAAACGAATGAAATAACAACTTGCCAGAACACTTGCTCCCTTGAATTACTTGCTTTCACTTTACTTACACCTGTTTTTACTTTACTTGCACTAGTTTACTTTCTATATTTAATTTCAGCACTTTACAGTTTTCTAGCTAGCTAGAAGTAAAAAGTACCTTATACCTTCTAGTTCATTGCATTGCACGAAAGGCCATATAAGTGGGTTATAGGGCTTTAGATAATAGATAGTTTGCTTTCAGTTCCTCGTGAGTTCGACACTCAAATACTTATCGAATTGTGCTACAGTGATTCCCTGCTAAAAGTCCATGGTTGCCCCCATGTGTGGTTTTGGTAATTAATGACAATCTCTATGGACTAATGTTTGTATTGAGCTATACTTGTAGGTGTGTCCAAAAGCATTGCTTGATATCCATATGTTGGAGTCAAGGCTAAGGGAAGAAGATTATATGTTGATCAAGGCTAAGTGCGAGTTGATCAATACTCAAGTCCAAGTGAAGATATGCCGAAGAGTGCCTCTCACATATTGGTGTATGGTGGAGCTTTTAGCGAGTCTTCACCAAGCGGAGCGCAATCAAGAAAGGTGGTCTAACTTGAGAAGGAAAAGATCGTCATCATCTAGGTCAAGTGGATTATGCGCAAGGCAAAGGTATGATCTTGATAGTTTTTCTATTTTACCGGTCTCATGTTGTTAGTTGAGAGACCGGGTTATAGGATAGATAATCGTTCTATCAAGAGGGGATCTCGAGCGAGTATCTTGATCATATCGTCATAGAGAGCTCAAAACTTTGCATCCTTGGCATCATCTTTATTGGTTCACCATTCCAACCTTTTGCACAATCTATTGTCGTCCTCTTTCCAACAAAATTGGTTTCACTTCATTCGTACTTCATTTGCAAAAGATATGGTGTTTCCGGTTTTCAAAAGAGAGGTTTACCTTTTCTACGTTTGGTTTTATCCTCCCTTGTTGAACAATGATGTTTCTCTGAATAATATTGTAGTGCTTGTTGTGGTGATTCCAACGAGTCCAAGATTATCGAAAACGGGGTTCGTTTGTGAAAGATATTGCGTTTCTATCTTTGGACGTTTTTTAGACAGAAAAAGAGAAAAAGGGGTTGCCCCTAGCTGGCCGGCCTTGCCGGGCTTAGGCCGGCCCATGGCCGGGCGCCTCGGCTGCCCTGCCCCCCCCCCCGTGTGCCTGATGCCGACCCAAGGCAGGCCCCAGGCCGGGAGCGTCGGGTGCTCCGCCGGCCTCCCCCTCTCTCCAGGATGGTCCTTGGCTGGCCCTCCCCGGCCTCCTATGTTCGCAGGCTGGCCCAAGGCCGGGGTCGAGGCCGGCCTTCCTGAGCACTGGCTGCTTCCTTCTATGCCTGGCCGGCCTGGCCGCACTCCAGGCCGGCCCAAGGCCGGGCACTCAGGGGCAGGGGACTTTTCTCCCAACGGCCATTTTTCTGGGCCACCTATTTAAAGGGGCTTCTTCCCCAATGGTTTTCTATCCCTCCAAGCTCTCTCTCCTCCATTGTTGACATTTTGAGAGCTTGATTTCTCTTCCTCCCTCCATGATTCTTGCCTCCTTTTAGAGGGAAAAGAGAGAGGAGATCTAGATCCACTATTCCACCAAACCATATCTCCTCTAAGTGAGGGGAACCCGTTGGATCTAGATCTTGGAGTTGCTTTGTGTTTCTCCTCCGTTGTTCTTCCTCTCTTATTCCCCCATAAGCATTTGTTGCTTTGTTGGAATTTGAGAGTGAAGGATTTGAGCTTTGTGCTCATGCCCATTGCATTAGTTTCATAGGTTTGTGCTCTCCACGAGATTCGTGGAAGTTGAAGTTTGAGAGCTTGTTACTCTTGGTTCTTTGGACCCTAGACGGTGTTGTGGTGTCTTGGGAGCCCCCGATTGAGTTGTGGGTGTGTGCCTCAAGAACTTTGTAAAGGATCCGGATTCCGCCTTGAAGGATTCCAATAGTGGAAGGTGAATCGAGCCTTTGTGGCGAGATTCATCGGAGAATAGGGTGAGGCCTTTGTGGCGTTGAGTAGGCCTGTTGTGGCGAGCTCACACCCCTCCAACGAGACGTACTCCCTTAACAAGGAGGAACTCGGGAATACATCCTCGTCTCCGCGTGCCTCGGTTATTTCTATACCCGAGCTCTTTACTTATGCACTTTACATTGTGATAGCCTCGTGCTTGAAGTTCTATATCTTGTTATCACCTTGTTGTTATCTTGCTTAGTATAAGTTCTTGGTGTACATAGGTGAACCTAGTATATTAGGTTTTGTGTGCTTGATAAATTAAACGCTAGTTTATTCCGCATTTATCAAGCCTAGTCCTAAAGTTTTAAATCGCCTATTCACCCCCCTCTAGGCGACATTCTTGTCCTTTCAATTGGTATCAGAGCCTCGTCTCTCTTTTTAGGCTTTACCGCCTTGAGAGTAAAGATGTCGTTTAGAGAATTAGTGCACGATTCCACTCTTTTATTCGATGGCACAAACTATGATGTTTGGAGAATTCACATGCTTAATCTTTTTAGGGACATGGGTCTGAATTATATAAAGAGTATTATAGATGTGGGTTTTTCTCCTCCAAAGGATTCCCAAGAATTATCTTTAGAGGATGAGGAAAACTCTCATCTCGATACTCTAGTATCTAATGGTCTTCTTTGTGTTTTGAGTGATGTAGTTCTTGAGTCAATCATGCCTTTTCGGAATGCTCATGAGTTGTGGACAAAGCTTCAAGATAAATATGACATGTCCAATATTAGTGAGGATGATTGTTCTCCCTCCACCTCCGGCCGTAATGAGTTCTCAACTTCGTCTACTTCATCAAAATGTGGTAAGCTACAAACTAATGTGATGGTGAGTAGTGATAGGCTTTGCAATTTTGATGGTGATATAATTGTTGATGATCTTTCATCTCTATCTCATTGCAATACTCTATCTTTGGACTTAAACTCTTCTAGCACTCCAAATGTCTTACATGCTAATGTTGATAGTCCTTGCATATCATGTAATATTTGCTTAAATAAATCTCATGATGATGCTTGCTTTATCTTGTTGCCATGATAAAAATGCTTGTGTTTCCTCTAATTCTTGTATTATTAATAATGAAGAGTAAACCCAATTTTCTATGGAACAAGAAGTGAACTTTTGCCTTCATCAACCAACTTTTGTCTTATGGATAAATCTTCAAATAATGATGATGAATAAATTGATGATGATGCTTTCTTTCATAAGAAAGGTCTAATGGTTCTTCAAGCTCTTTCTAAAAATAAAAATGCTTGTGATAACCTCCATGAAATCATGAGCACCCTTATGGAGCGTGGGCTTACTATTAAGGCTTTAGAAACAAACCTTGAAGAAAAGGGTAGGATTGAAAGAGAGGATGCTATGGAAAAAGCATCTTTAGAGAATGCCCTTAAGCAAGAGCAAGAGACCCGGGTTGATCTTGAAGAGAAACTTGAGAATATTGAGGAGTCACATGATGCTATTAGTGCTAAACTTATTAAATAACGTGACCATGCTATTGCTAAATACAAAGTGTGTAAAAAGAAAAAAGTCGAGCTTGGTATTGTTCATTCTAGACTAACCGAGGACCTAGAAAAGAAACACTCTACCCTCACCAAGTCTCTTGAACAACTTCAAACTCAACCATCTAAGAATAATGAACCTAGCACCTCTACTACTCCTTGTGATGATGCAAATGTTATTTAGGAAAATGCTAGATTGAATGATGAGCTTGTCAAGTTGTCTTGTTCCATTTCTAATGTTAATGATGCTTGTGCTACTAACTCCACTTCTTGTGAAGCATCTATAATGAAGGAGAATGTTGAGCTAAGGTCTCAACTTGAGTTGTTAACTTGCAAGTATGGGAAATTAGTAGAAATTCATGAAAATCTCTCTAGCTCTAATTATGATCTTCTAGCATCCCATGCTAGTCTAAAGTTAGATCATGAGGCTATTAATACCAAGGTAACATCTTGTGAGCCTCATGTGGACAATGGCACAATTTCTGGTAAAATTGCTATCTTGCCATGTGCTAGTCCTAGTAGTTCATCCACTCACAATGTTGGTACCTCTTGTGATGAATTACTTTCTATGCCTTGTTACTCTAACAATGATGCATCTACCTCCTCTAGCTTTTGTGTTGTCACTAACCATATAGAGAAAAGAGGTGAGCTCAAGGCCCAGGCCATTTTGTTGAAGAAAGGCTTGGAAATGCGTCATGAAGGGAAGACCACACTTGACAACATGTTGAGTGTGCAACAATCCCCCAATGATAAGAGAAAAGAGGTGAGCTCAAGGCCCAAGCCACTTTGTTGAAGAAAGGCTTGGAAATGCGTCATGAAGGGAAGACCACACTTGACAACATGTTGAGTGTGCAACAATCCCCAATGATAAGAGTGGACTTGGATTCAACTCCAATATCAAGAACAAGTCCAAGAGCAACAATAAGAAGGGCCAAGAACAAGTCAAGAATTCGGCCAAGATTGTTTGCCTCAAGTGCAAAGTTGAAGGGCACCATGTTAGATCTTGCTCAATAAAGAAGAAGCCTCTTAGTGAGAAGCAACTAGGTAAGAGGCCTCTTATTCAATCTCATGCTCAACCACGTCACTACAAGAAATACTTTGATTTATGACCTTCTGATAATGACTGATGATAAATTAGTCATAAATCTATGACCATTTCGATTTTATTGGTCATAAGGCATTTGGGAGGGTCTGAAGCCTAAACACTTTTTTTGTGAAAAAAGTCATAATTTTCTTGACATGAGATGGTCATAACCTAGTAGCCATTGCGTATGACCTTTTTTGCGACCAATTCAAATTGTCATAACGCCTATGACCATATTATTTGGTCGTTAGGGGTGATCCTTTTGAATTACTTGGCAGCCACCTCAGCAGGTGGGACCCAGTAACTGACACGTGGACCCACCCTGCTGAGATATGAGACCTCTCTTGTGGACCCACCCTGTTGACCAGTGGACCCCCCATGTGGGACACACTGCTGACGAGTGGGACCCAACTTGTTAACAACCCTCCCATAAAAAGGGTTTTTAGATCTATTTTGACCACTCATTTTGTCTTTTTTGTATAGAGCGCAGGATATTTCTTTTCATTCCAAAATTTTGCATGAATGTGAACAATGCATATGTGTATGCCTCCAATATTTTTTTAGAATTGTTCATAATGTTTTACTATTTTCTTATTTTCGTTGAAAATAAGAGGAGCATGTGAGCTCGGGTGCAAAAACGCCTCTCCCATAAAAAGGGTCTATGGGGGGCTTGAACCCGCGACCTCCACTAGCTCGTTTGACTCCCCCAACGACAAGTACAACAAACAGTTCTTGTGATAGATCCGTGCTAGGCTCTTTTATTCTAAGCTTTGCGTCGCTAGGCCTGTTTTGGGTGGGCCGGTCTGGTGAGGAGAATGGGCCGATTCGGCTGAGCTGCTCGGCTGACCGGCTCGCACAGCATGTACTGTTTTTTTGTTCTTTCGTTTTTTTTCTTTTTCTGTTTTCTTTTATAACTTCAATTTCAACCAAATAAATTTTCAAACTTCTGTAAAGGTGTCCTATGTTATTATATACTATTAGGTACTGTTTTTAAAATTCGTGTGGTCTAATTTTGCAACATATTTGTGGTCGGTGCTTCACAAAAAACCCCACTTTTGGCGTTCAAAAAATAGAAAATGATTTTTTGTGCAAAGAAAAAGAAAACTTCCTTCGACAACATTGTTCTCCATTCCAAGATGAACGCTTGCGCACATTATGGAAACATTTTAACAAACTATGTCACGAAGTTACGGTTAGGTGTAGGTTTAGGGTTAGGGTTTATGGTCACGGTTTAGGGTTAGGGTTAGGCACAACTAATTCAAAAAATCAAAAAATGGGAAACCTTCACGTGGAATCCCTTTATGTGACCTACCACCTAGAAAAAATAATAAACATAGGTATGGAAGTTTTTCTGGAAAAGCCTTCTCAGAAATGAGCTACGAGGTACAAAGATGTATGGCTTTCGGCTCAAATGAGCTAGGGTATGGCCTTTAACATAGCATAGTTTGTCAAAATGAGGCCATATTTCGCACACTCGTGTATCTTAGATGTAGAACAGTGTTGAATAAGGGGTTTAGGGTTTTCTTTTATAAAAAACCCATTTTCTATTTTTTAGTGTCAAAAATGGTTTTTTTGTGAAGCAGCTACCAAAACGGCTCAACGAAAGCAGAACATCCAATGGTATAGAAAATGATAGACCACTTTATCAAAGCATATCACCCTGGGTTTGAATATAAAAACTTTCGTAGGTATTTCTAACATTTTATAGAAGTTCCTGCCGATTTTGCTGGAAGTGGGTCGTCCGATTTGAACTACGAGTCGCATAGATTGCTCGTGATTATTTTTCAAAAGTCACTTTTAGATCCACGGTATGTACTTTCTTTAGAGGTCTTTGGCACTTTTTGCTAGAACGGAGTTACGGTTAGGTTTAGATTTAGGGTTAGGGTTTGTGGTCATGGTTTAGGGTTAGGGTTAGGCACAACTAATTCAAAAAAAATCAAAAAATGGGAAACCTTCACGTGACGTCCTTTTATGTGACCTACCACCTAGAAAAAATAACAAACATGGGGTATGGAAGTTTTTATGAAAAACCCTTCTCAGAAATGAGCTACGAGGTAGAAAGATGTATGACTTTTGACTCAAATGAGCTAGGGTATGGCCTTTAACATAGCATAGTTTGTCGGAATGAGGCCATATTTCGCACACTTATGTATCTTGGATGTATAATAGTCTTGAATAAGGGGTTTAGGGTTTTATTTTTATAAAAAAACAATTTCCCATTATTTTAGTGTCGAAAATGGCTTTTTTGTGAAGCAACTACCAAAACGGTTCACGAAAGCGGAACATCCAAAGGTATAGAAAATAATAGACGACTTTATAAAATAGATAGTTTTGTACCTAAACATGATTTTTTTCAAAAAATAATGAGCAAATTACGAAGCAACTTTAGTTCAAATTTGACCCGGTTCCACCTAAATCGGCAGAAATTTGTCTTTTTTTATGAGATGTGTATGTAAACATTTGAAACACAATCATTTGGTTATTTGTACATAAAATGTGGTCTAATAGTTTTTAAAATTAGTGTGGTTCAAATTTGCAACATATTGTTGGTAGGTGGTTCCAATATTTGCAATTATCTCAAACATGATGACTATGTTTCTTCTATTTCACCAATGCGAGTTGTAAAGTACTCAGAAAATCGTGTAATATTGTCCACTAAAATATTCCAACATTCATAAAATAATTTAATGTATATACAAATATCAATGTATTTCAAATAGAACATAAATAATACTAAAAAATATTGAAGTAGGCAAATAGGAAAAGAAAGTAAAAAAAAGTACTAGTACTAGTTTTGGGCCTGTGAGAAGTAGATGGAGGCCCGACCGGTGCGCAAGTAGGTCCTTCGCACGACCAAGATATAAACCCCCATTCGCCTCACTTAGGTCAACAGATCGGCTCCCTCACCTCCCATCGCACGTGGCCTCTGCCACCGCCCTCTCTTCTTCTCTCCGTGCGTCGACTCTAACCCTAGCCCCACCGCTCGGCTCCCCCGTCCGCGCCCCCTCTGTCTCCCCTACATCGGCCGCCTCCACCTCACGAACACCTCCACGCCAGAAAACCTAGATCGGCAGTGCCGCCGCCTCCCTCCATCCCTCACCATCACCAGCCATGGCGACTGATGAAGGCCTTCAAGGAGGGTTTCCAGGTCTCGCACTATGACCCACGGCGGCGCTCCTTCCTCTCTCGATCTCGACCCCATCTCTCCATTCACTGTTGCTCATCCTCAACATCGCTGTCCTCGGATCTTGGAGCCCCGTCCTTCGATGCTGACGGCTCTGGCCGCCCGGAGCTTGCCATCCCGACCATGGGGCGCATTAGGCGTGGATCTAGGCATCATGGAGGATCCGGCCACCCGCACATCACTACCGACGGATCCAGAGAGGAGACGCCTCTCTCTCTCTCTCGCTATCTCTCTCTCTCTCTATGTGCAGGCACCCCTGGCCGCGTGAGTGGAGCCTCACTGGAGCGTGGATGGAACTGACCGGAGTTGGAGCCCTGCTCACCGACGCCAACCCCATCCAGATCACCGTACACGCCATCATTAACTGGTACTGGCCTATCGATTCCCTTCTCTCCCTAATTGAGACATCTAGTATTAGGTCCTGTGAGTTGAATGGATGAGAGTAGCAGTAGGATAGTATTTTTCTTCAGGTGCATATCCTATGTGGTTATCCTGGCCATGAGCTTGAATGATGTAGTAGTAGTAGAACATCCATCATGTTAATTTGTGGCAGTGAGGTTTCTGAAAATTTGGAATGAGCTATGTCCTGTTTCGCATACATGAGAGCATCATTAGGCAATTGCAGTATTTCTTATAAAATATTATTTGTTGAATTGTAGTTTTCTATGAGCACAGACTTTAATGAAATAATTACTCTCACTTGAAATAATTTATACACTGTGAATGATGAACTTGTTTGTGCTTTGCACTGTGCTGAATTACATATTATTCAGTTCATTGCACTCTGCATTTGAGGTGCTGTTTATAAACTGACTAGTATTTCCGGAGTCTCGCGTTGAATTAGTGATGTTGATATCAGATACATTTGTTGGGTGCTCCTTTAGTCGTTGATACTTGAAACCTTACCTGTAATTTTTTGTAAATATTAAGTCATCAAAGTTGTTTTATGCATGTTGTTAATAACTGTATACTCTCTCCTAATAGTTTTATTACTTGTTGTAGCAGGCTGTTGGAGCCTATTTTTAACCTTTTAAAGCCTATTTTTTTATATCAGATGCTGATGACCCACAAGTATAGGGGATCTATCATAGTCCTTTCGATAAGTAAGAGTGTCGAACCCAACGAGGAGTAAAAGGTGTTGACAAGTAGTTTTCAGCAAGGTTTCACTACAAGCACTAAAAGAGAAATGTTTTTGGATTTTTGATTTAAAGAACAAATAAAGAACAAGGAAATAAAAGAGTGCTGCAATAATTGCAGCAAATAGCCCAATCCTTTTAAGCTCAAAGGACAGGCCGGTTGTGTTACTTATGAAGATTAAGACGTTCTCGAGGACACATGGGAGTTTCTGCCTAGCCAGTTTCATTACACGCCGGTGATTAACCTTCAATGTTTTGATAAAGTGCTGTGTGGGTGGACCTATGCTAATGCACCGCCCTTACTTGGACAAATACATACTTGTGATTAAATCCCTTGCAAGCATCCGCAACTACAAGAAAGTAATTAAGATAAAAACCTAACCACAGCCTTAAACTCCGAGACCCTACGCTCCCTAGTGCACTAGTTCACAAATTGGGGTTTAGGTTTCTGTCACTCCTGCAACCCTACCATAAGCAAACTAAATACACTATGCATTCCCCTAGGCCCTTTGAAAGGTGAAGTATCATGTAGTCGACGTTCACACGATACCACTAGAGGAATAACACCACAACATAAATCAAACCATTAAATATTACTCAACATTATACAATTACTAGCAACTAGGCTTTCCCCATGTCCTCAAGAACCAAACGAACTACTCACAAGACATCATATAGATCATGATCAGAGGTGATATGAATAAGGGCAACAATCTTATTGTAAAGACAATTCACCGATAAAACTCTCAAGCATCAACTACAAGTAGTAATCAACACCCGGGATACGATTCCAATGAACTAATAACAAAACAATGACAATCGCTACAGCGAGATGAGATGGGACGGTGACGGTGATGATGGTGCTGATGATGGAGATGGTGTTGATGATGATCCCGATGATGCCCGGCGTGATGGCGATGACGATGTCGACGATTCCCCCCTCCGGGAGGGAAATTCCCTGGCAGATTTCTCCCTGCCGGAGCTCTTCTTCTCTCTGTCTGGTTTCCGCCTCGTGGAGGCGGTGGAAAAATTCCTCTTCGATACCCCCGACGTTTTTAGGTCAAAGGGAAGTAATACGCCAAAGGGGAGCCGGAGGGGGGCCACAGGGGCCAGGGGCGGGTCCCACCCGCGGCCTAGGGTGGGCCCGTGGCAGGGGGCCGCCCCTGCTCCCTGGAGCTCCCCTCAGTGCGCCCTTTTGGCTCCATGGCTTATTTCCCATAATATTTATATCCGAATTTTTCTGGAATTTATGGAGCTTCCGAAGTCAGGTGTCTTGACAGGTACTTTTCCAGCTGATTCTAGGCTCCGGTGGATGCATCTCCAATAATTGCCAAACATGCAAAATGAGATAAAATAACATAAGTATTGCATCATAATATGAAATATATCAATGAATAAAGATGAATTATGATGTAAAATAGTGATGCAAAATGGACGTATCAGATGCTCATTGAGGTGTCAAAGAAAAAGAAGATCATACTTTCACCTTCTTCGGCCGCCCCAGGGTATGTCATCTCATTGGTCTCTTCCAGCCTTAGCATTGCCTTCTTTGTTCCCGTCTAGTTTAGAAAACTGATGCATTTGCCCTGTTCTAAAGTGGAAAATCACTGATAGCTATGCCTCTTTTTGCTTGTTCTGAGCACCTTTTTTGGCATTGTTTGCTGCTAATAGTATTTATATTCTCTGTTTAGGTCTTCCTCACTGACGCCGGCAGGAACGCATGGTAGACTTCTAAATGGACTAGTACCTGCAACTTCCAGCGTCAATGATGATGCAGACGGGATGTTCAACTGCAGCCCTATCCATCGCATCCACATGAAGTCAGGTATCTTGTTGAACAGATTTGGGCCTGATGCTTGATGGCCTAATGCTTGATGCATGTATCATGTGACGCACACATTCAAGATAGCGACTTTGTGATGCATGTATCATGGCCTAATGCTTGATGCATGTATCATGTTTGAGCTGACTGGTCCTCAATTTGAATGATATGAACCTTTAGTTTCTCCCAACTTGGCACCTTAACTAGATCGGTAGTTTCTGTTGGTTTGCCTGTGTTGGGTAAACCTGAATAATTTAACTTTGTTCTGTTATCTTGCACTGGGCTCTGGTACATATTGGAAAAATATATCTCTGTTTTCGCTGTTATGAGAATTTTATATGCACTGTTTCTTGGTAGATATAATTCTGTAGCATTCTTTCAGTGTTATGAGAATGTTATATGCACGGATTCACTTGATTAGGTTCCTTACTTTTCATCTTTATTATTTGCAGATTCTGGCATTCATTCTTAAAAGTTGGGTGTACAAGAGCTCTAGGAAGAAGAATCCGCCGTATAAGTGTAGATGCCAAGCTTGTGGGTTGCCTCTGGTGGGACAATCATTCTGTAGAGTAGCATATTATATGTTGTCATCAGAATATCTAGGTTGTAATAGGCTGTAAATATTGTAATAGACTAATTTAGTGTTGTTTTGATGAATTTCATGTTCTATCTGGTCCGTTTGAAATATTGTTTGTGTATGTGATTTGAATACATGCAAAATGGATACCTGACAAATTTCGAATTTTCTGACGTGTGGGACCTATTATAATATCTGCTTGACTGGTGGGACCAGCACAAAAATAAAATTGCTGAAATTATAACAGAAGCAGACAGTGAAAGGCCATGGCCGGGAAAATAAAAAGGCTGATTGTTGTGCTTGGCCCATATAGCTGACCAAAATTGACGTAAAATAATAATGTAATAGATGGGCTGAATTATTGGTCTCGGCCCATGTAAAGGAACAAACTGGACTGGGCTGATTCATATCTATGACCTTCTCATTTGGTCACAATTTTGCCACGTAGGATTGTCCACATAGGATCTGACGTGGCCACGGCAGACAGCATATGACCAAAATAATTGGTCATAAATGTTATGACCCCCAAATTTGGTCATAGATGGTTATGACCATTCCAAAAAAAGGTCATGATCGACCGTTTTAGTCGCTCGGTATGTGACCATCAATTTTTGGTCATAAAGGGGTCATGAATGGAACATTGTGACCTTCTAGTGACCAATATTGAGGGTCACCAGTCAGCATATTTCTTGTAGTGGGTGTTGAACAAAGGCCACCTCCTAAGAAGACTCAAGCCAATGCTCCTCAAGTTGAGGAGTCTATTAAGAAGAAAGAGAAGAGCCAATGTTGCTACCTTTGCCGTGGCAAGGGTCACTTTGCTTCTTCATGCACTATCGGTAACGTATCCAACCCCATCTTAATTGATGATGCTTATTCACTTAGAAAGGATAGAGTTGGCAATGTGTTTGCCAAATATGTGGGAACTCAAAGTGGTGTCAAGAAAAGAACCATTTGGGTTGCTAAACCTATTGTGACTAACCTCTTAGGACCCAACTTGGTTGGGGACCAACAAGCTCAAACTTGATCAATAGGTTGTCTTGGAGGACATTGGGACTTGGCTATCTTTAAAGAATTAAGGGATCTTCATGATTATTATTTCCTCAAGCCAAGTCAATTGGATTACATCGCTGTAACAGCCCCAGATTAGTACCCTAAAATATGGGCCAAATTTTCACTTTTGGTTTGCATTGCATCATGGCATACTTATTTAAATTGCTAATTCTAAATAAAGCAACACTTGGAAATTAAAAACTAGGGAAGCAAAACCCTTCCTCACATTTCCAAACTAAATGCATTGCCCAAAATGGCCAAACCAAATGCAAAGCTCAAGTTGGCAAAATACATTATTCTTGAATTTCCAAATTGTTCCGGAAGTTCCAAGAATATATTTTATAAATAATTGTCAAAGGCAATTTCTGGTCAAACAAAGAAAATAAAATAGAGAATTCAATTTGGTTTAATTCAATTCTATTTTTTTGGAACCAAGTTAAGTTTTCCAAAAATTCAAACTAAAATCATGGGGAGCTTCAATGTTATTGTTAGAGCCTCCATGAATATTTTCAGTATTTTTGGAAATGTTTAAATGCTCCAAATAAATCTATTTTGTAAATTATCAAAAATGACTATAACTAAACCCTATGAACAAATGGTGCTCTAAACATTTAATTTTGGACCACCAAAATTTGTGGGGAATCTAGATGGTGTTTAGAGCCTATATAATTTTTTGCATATTTTTAGAAAATGTCTAAGTGCCTCAAATAAATCAGTAAAGCTGCAGTTGGACCAAATTGTAAGTAAGTTTTAAACAGTGTGGGGGTTTTCGGAAAAACTCTTTTCTCCTTCCTGTAGCCATGCCACCCCGCGCCCATGTCGTGCTGCCGCTGAGCTCCACTGCTCCACGACGCCGGGCCCTCCCCTGCCGCACGTGGTTAAGCCCCCACGACGCCACACTCTTCACTCTCCCCCTGCCCCTCTCGCTTTCATTGCGTGCAAAAACCCTAATCCTAAATCGGAGACTAGCTCCTGCCGCCGCCGCCGCTGTCAGCCGCCGTCGACCCCGGCCGTCCCGGAGCAAGCCGATGCCGCCATCGTCTCCGCCTCGCCGAGCTGAACCTCCCCACCACAGGAATCGGCCCGGGGTCGCCGCAATCGACCTCACCGGGCCGTTCCCGCCCGCTCCGGCCGCCGGCGTCCGAACACCATCACGTCGCCGTCCGGCCACCCCAGCCTCCGCCGACCACTCCAACACACTCAGGGTGAGCTCGCGGTGCTCCCCGTCCTCCTTGTGCTCTCCCTCTCCCTCTCGTTCGTCCTAGCGCCGAAGGCCGACACCGGCCGCCGCCTGTCGCTGTCCGGCTCGTCGCTCCGGCGACCACCACCTGTCGGAGCCGCCCGTTTCTAGCACGCCGAAGTGCGCCGCGTCCCCTGTGCCCCTCCACTCGCACCCTCGCTCGCCGCATCCGGGCACCACCGTGCCGTGGTCACCGCGCCGGCACGCGCCGGTCGTGGCATTTGACTGGCCGCGTGCGTGCGTGCTCGTCCGGTCTGCAGCCCCGGCCTGGGCCGGCCCAAAGGCCAGCAGGCTCGGGAGGGTGCCCGGCCTAGCGCCCAGCCTGGGCCGGCCAAAGGCTGGCCTCTTCGGGCTACCCCCCAGCCTTGAGCCCGGCCTGGCCGGCAGTGAGGCCGGCCTGTCTGCCCTTTTGTTTTTCTTTTTATGAAATAAAATGCAATAAAAGCTTTAATATCTTTTGGAATATTGCTTCAAAAATTGCAAATAAAATACCAAAATGTTCAGAAACACAAACTCTACAATTTAGAATAATTGTAGTAGTCCTTTAAAACTAATTTCTTGCTGTTTAATAAGAATTATTAAATGGTAACAAATATTACCTAATTTGGGAAAAATCATAATTCAATAAATATTGATCCAAAAATTAAGAATAAGATATCAATGTGATCAACACTTCAAATGCAATCAAACCATGCTAATATCACATCATGATCACAAATATTTATTTGATGTTTTTCATAATTTGTTTAAAAGAATTAAGTTCAATTAATTATTTATTTCACTATTTAATCATCGATAATTGGAAATTCACAAATGAGGTACCAAATTGATCGGAAGAACAAAACCTTTTTAATCATGTCATGTTCATGCATATTTGAGAAATTCTAAATAATGTGATCATTTATGAACAATTGGACATTAAGTTAAATATGGGGTGTTTTCCAAATAATTGCACTAATTATTTGGCTCTCCATTTAATTTTGCTATTTAAATTTATATGATGGTATCGTTGCATCAATTTGACATGTCATCATGTGATTGTGAATTGCACCTTGTGTTCATGTGATTTATTTGTTCTTTTGTATTATTTTGGGTAACGATAGATTCCGGAGTTGAGGTCACCCCGACCTATCCCGACGAGCCGTACTACACGCCCCGGCAGCAAGGCAAGAGATAACCTAACCTTCTTGGCATCTAGCATCCTATGTTTTTATCAACTTATTTTATCCACCATAATATTGCATGCGATTCAAATGTCATTTTTGATCAAGACATAGAGTATCCTATGAATGCATGTTTTTCCCCGAGCCAATCACATGTATCCCTACATATGAACCCTAGGTTTGATGTGTTGGCCGGAGACAAGGTTTTAATTGTTGTATTTATATGCTTAGCTATGCTTATCCATGCTTAGTTAAATGCTAGTTATGTCCGTTGTTTAATTCCATAAATGCTAATGTTGATGGAATGTTTCGGACATGGTGGATATGTGGGGTGCTAAATTAAAATGCTAAAAAGGCTTGGGTGAGTTTCCATCGGGGATGGTGTTTTGCCTCACTCTTGCCCCTAGGTGCGAGTTCTTTACCTCTTGAACCAAGAAGAGTGTGCTTCCATTGGTGGGTGTATGGGCGCCTTACTAACCGAATAACTTGTGCGGGCGTATCCAAGGGTCCTCTAGTTCGGTTTTCCATTTGCGTGTGAGTGGAAAAGAAGATGTTGATGAGGATTTGTGTTTAGGACGTGGCGATGGGGCAGGGGCTGAAATAGGCTGGGTAAACTTGCCCTGTGGCCACAGATGACTCTTGGATAGTCTCACGCGAGGTAAAGGTTTAACCGCGCCTGCTCGCCGGCCTTCCCCGGAAGAGGGCCAATCAGGTGAGCCGGACGGTACCAATGGGTAAATTAGTACACCCTTGCAGGGTTAAATCTTTTCGAAAAGCCGTGTCCATGGTTATGGACGACTTGGGAATAGACGATAAGATCATAGAGAACCTTAACCTAATTGATATGGCAGCTAAAGGTTGCATAATCAACGTGTGTGTAAAAGGTTCATTTCCTCGAGGGTGATTCGAGGGAGTGCCTTTGGTGGAGATGAGAGGTGTGTTGGTTACAAGTTGGTTCGTTGAGAACCGAAGATGAAATGTTACCCTCTTACCCCCTTTTATGAAATATATTCTGAGTAGACGGTGCCATGTGTCATTTATGTCTTGTTTATAAAAATTAGCTTTATGCAAAAACAACTACATATACAGCTTTAGAGCCTCCATCAATCATTGGGCCTATATCGCCCTACTAAACTTGCGAGTACGTCGTACTCAGTCTCTCTTTGCTGCCTTTATATTTGTATTTCAGAGGAGGACGACACCGAGCAGCTAGGTGGGTTCTTCGTGGACGTCGACTAGTAGTCCGGGGTTCCCAGGTGGCAGCTTGGGACCGTGGAACAAGCTGGCTGGGATCTTTTATCTGTAGGCCTCTTAGGCCATATATTTGCATCTTGTTGTTAGACAACACTACCTCGCTTCCGCTTGATGAATTGTTGGATCTGTGATCCTTTTGTGTGTAATATTTGTATCTTCTCTTATATGAGTTGCTATATGCTTTTGTGTCGTAGAGTCTGCAATGTGCCAGTTGTTCCACAAGTCTCGGTCTCTTTACTATACGTGATAGCGATGTCTGAGCTTATGGCATGATCGAGGTGTTGTGTGCCGATGATCCATTCCGAGCACACCTGCCAATGAGTTTTGGCCTGGGATTGGTAAACCCAGTAACCCTCGATTGTGTAGCATGACCGGTTGCACAACACTTCACTGTATAGTTCTGGGGTCGGGGCGCTACAATCGCCATATCTCATATCCTATGTTCCTACTTGCGGTAACTTGTATTTAAATTATATATACATTGAAAGTTGCTTGCTCTCTTGCGTGTGTTAGTTTTGTTCCTATCATGTACTTATATATGTTGTGCTTATTACTTACCTTGAGCAATCAAGATTGTGTATGTTAATTTGCGCACCATATATGTGTAAACTTTGTGTTGAGTCTTTATTGGATCTTGTGTTGATTTCAATTGGCTCTTTTGAGAGATTAATGGACTATCCCATTTTGGGGGAGTGATATGCTTTGTGCACTTCACAATCCTAAAAATGTGTGTACATGAGGCACACCACCTAGTATTGATATTTCAATATTATCTAGTCACTATGTGGTATGTAATATTCATGAGAAAATCAAATTCTATAATGTCCATTAATTTATTTAGTTCGTGTTTAGTTTCCTCTTGCAAAGAAAAAATGAATTATCACATTATGGGGGAGTAATAAGCTATGTGCATATTACAATCCTAGAAAATGTTAACATTTGAAGTTTTGCCACTTAGATTTGATATTGTAAATTATCTTATTCCTATGTGGCATGTTAGCTCGAACAAGTTCCAATTCTCTTTTTGGTTATCTTTTGGATCTTGTTTGTGTGAGTTTGCTAGGTGTGTTTTTTTTTCGAATATGTATTTCCATATATTATTTGAGAAACCATTTGTTCCATATTATTCTAACCATGGCTTTGCCGGTTGGTTCGAATAGTTGAAACTACCAACAAACTTTATTAAAATATGGTGTCCCAATTCTTATATTATGCCATATGATTTATCTTGTGAGTATAATCTTGGATATCTCTACCACTAAGAAAATAATTCCGTTTACTCATTGTCCTTGGACAGTTCATATTCATGTTTGTGGTAGAATATTTTTGATTATCCTCACGTTTGGCTCTTGCCTTTACTTGCTTTATCTCTTGCCAAGTGTTTATTTTTTACTCCCATTGTCTTCCTTGCCTATTGTGTGGATCATCTTGTTTTATTGATCTTGTTTAGTGTTGTAAATACCATCTGGATAGTAATGATCCCTTTTGCATGCATTTTGTATACAAATGCAAATCTCAAGATAATGCATGAATCTTGGGGGAGCTTTTCTTTATTATTTAGAACACTACTTATCAATTGACATTTGGTCATTTCAATTGGCATTTAATTTCTATCCTATGTGTTTATGGAAGACAAACCTTTTTCCCTTGATGCTTTGTGCCATCATAAAAAGTGAAGAGAGTGCTTGGTTTATTTGTCGTAACCTTGCTCTCTCTTGGGAGTTTGCTTTCTCATTCCTTGATTTGTGTTGTATCTTCTTGAATGAGAAATGCCTTTTTGTGCATGTGTCCTATATTTATCTTCTATGCTCTTTGGCTTTGCTTTGGTACTATCAATTGGTATTAATTGTAATTTGATATCTCCTCCATAAATATTTGTTTCAATTGATACTTATTGTGGTAGTTTTGATACCTTATTTATTTATTTTACTTTACTTGATTTCTGTCAAGTATCATCCTCTTCTTGGTATCTTTTCTCCTAGTTGGTATCTTATTTTCAATTGGTGTCTTATCGATCATGTGTTGTTTTGATTTGATTCCTATTGATATCTCAATTCATGTGTTGATGTGTTTTGCAATCAATCATATGTTGATTTTATTTGTCCTCGATCATGTGTTGATTTTGATATAATTTGGAAAACCATTTCTTGTCACACCTTGGTGTGCTCACTTGGTTTACTTGGTGTTTTGTCCAAATTGTATCTCATTTGGTTCTAGAAAGTCTTTGCATGCACGATTACTAATTTATATTGTTATAGCATGCTTATCTTTCTTGATCCAATATATAGGGTATACTCCACCGAATCCTCACTCGGCTAAGATGTGCATGAAATTCAATTTCATATCTATATGCACATATTTATGTGGAGTGTGTCCTATGTATTGTAGTATATCTAACTACTATGGGACCCAATGAGTTTGGGAACCATGTTGTACTAGAATTTTGTTTTAGGTACAATGGAGATGCATTGGATGCTTGCCTCATTAATAAGGATGGTGTTTTCACCATGTGATTATTGGAGTCAAGCTTTGATGATAAACAAACTCTCATCTTCTTCATCGTCAATGTATCTCGGTAACAAGTATCTACCTCATGCATACTCTTCTAGTTTTCAACCTTGTGTAGGTTGCCTCTTGGCATGGATGCTTCTATATGCAATTGTTGTGTTTTTGGCCTATTTCTTTCACTTGGTATATCTTTGTGATATTTGTGATGAAATTGCAAAAACTATTCCTTCAATTGGTATTCTTTCTTTGTGATACTTGTTGCCTATCTCAAAGCATCTCCACTATCTCTTGTTCCCTTAGTGATATGTGTGATGTCTTTGATGTGTTTGAAGTTCATAAATATACAATAAGATAAAATTGAGCTATGTGCTATGCTTTCAAGCAATAATCTTTTGTGTATTTATGACTTCCCTTTGGATACCTTGATCTCGTTTTCATTTAACCATTTTGTATTGTATGAAACTTATACATATGAGAGAGGTCACCTTTTATTTTGGTATCCTAATTCTTTTGAGTCATTTGGATTTTTATCTTTGATTCCTTGGTGGCTCCAAAAGGAATTTGTCTCATGAGTGCTTGTCTCGTTTATCTTCATCTTTGCGCACTCATATTTTTTTAAGATCTTTGACCTCATGCTTACCATGGTAAGTATGCTGATATTTATTGGCTAAATGTTCTCACTAGCTATTGGCTTTTTCAGTTGGTTTAGTTTCCAATTGGTATCCTTGAGCTTGTGAACATTTTTTTAAGATTTTCTTTGTATCTCGGTTGGGCCTATCTTATGTTGATTTTTAAAATTGATATCTTCTATGGCTCAACCATATCTTTGTTGCAAGTGCTATGGTTTGTTTTTAAGCGTTATTCACTCTTGCACTTGTTGTGTGTTCTAGATGATTTTGGGGGAGTAAGGATTCCATATTCGCGCACTACTTCAAATGGGGCATGAACATTGGGGAGCTTCTCCATTTTTATTTAGAACACTCGTTTGCTCAAATCATAAAACATTATGTTTTATTTGGTTTGTTGGATCTTCTCGATTGCTTGTCTCCTTTGTGGAGATGTTTAGAATGACTTCATCTTATTTGCAATCTTTGGATCCTCAATATAGTTTGATTTCCTCTAGCTATTCATCATTGGATATGTGCATTTGATTTCACTCATATATTGAGAAATGCACTGTCGTGGGATTATCACGGCAGATGCTACACGGGGTAGCTTACGAGAGGTGGATTAGGCGGCGTAGGAGATTCCGGGAGCGAGATTGCAAACGCGGAGTTTTACCCAGGTTCACGTCCCCTCGGTGGAGGATCGCTACGTCCTGCTATAAGTCACTATGATAATGATAGATGTGTTTACATGGTGGCCGCCGGAGGCGGGTGTTGCGTGTCTAGTTGAGACATCTCTCTTCGGGTGCCCCTACCTGGCTTTATATATGGAGCCAGGTAGCGTTTACAAGTGTTGTAAATTGCTTCTTGGGCTTCGAGTCAACTTGGGCCCAGCTGGGCTACCCCCATAGTGGGCCACGTTGTACCTACATGGGGTACCCGTAGGCCATATCCTCGTCAGTAGCCCCCGAGCCTTCGGTGATTCGAAGAATCGCGTGGAGGGTCTCATGTGTCTCATGGCCGACGGTAACATTGTCTTCCCGGAACGTGGAATCTGTGCCGGTTCATCACGCGGAGGATGGCGAGTCGTAGTAGAAGCTGCCGAAGTCGTAGTAGAGGACTCGAGTCGAAGTAGAGGCTACTGGAGTCGTAGTAGAGGACTCGGGTGCGCCGCACTTCCGCGCCGTGGTGGTCGTCTAGACCTTACATCGTAGCCACGATCGGGGGCGATGTTGTAGTCGAGCCCCCGAGTGTCGGTTTTGCGAAAGAAACTCACGAGCAATGTCGTTCTCGAGCCCCGAGTCTCCAGCCAAGTCGGAGAGTCGGGTAAGTGTACCCAATGAACACGTAGGGGAGCGTCACCGAGTCGGAAATGCATCGACCCGGTGTGTCGAGTAAGCTTAGTCGATGACCACGTAGCGGAGCATCACCGAGTCGGAAGTACATCGACCCGATACCCCATTGAGATAGTTTGTAGTCAAGGGATATTTCTTAGCAAGCCTGGAACACTCGACGGACCGGGTCCAGTTAACTGCACTCGGGCAAAACAATGCTAAGCTACTTCAAGTTCGGGTCCCCGGACCCGAACCCGGAAAAGGCAAGCGTAGCCGATTTATGCCGCTTGAGGTCTCACAAAATCTCGACTCTTGCAATGTGTGTGGTACCCAACGCGTCCGCCGGGTTTTTCTTCGTACCGTGGGTACGGATATTTACTGAGTAGGCGCAGTCTGAGGCGGCTCCCAGGCTAGTAGAGCGGATCTACGGGTCTTACCTTCACGTCATAGATGTGGCATCCGGAGATCTGTTGCCGCGGAGGCAATCTGGAGAAACGCAGCTTGTCGAGTGCGTACATCGACCCATATGTGGGTTATCGTGTTTTTAAGCCTTCCCAGGAGGTACTCGACTGGGAGGGACCGATGGAAGTAGCCCCCGAGTCTCTGGCCGAGTCGAAGAGTTGGGCGGAGACTAAGAGTCAAAAGTCCATCGGTTCGCATGGAGGAGAATCACCAAGTCGGAAGTGCATCGACGGGTGGACAGAGTCGACACAGTGGAGTGGATGTGGCGGACTCTGTTGAGGGATCAACTCGGCAGTGCCCCTCCTTGAGGGACTTGGGTTTATGGAGAACTTCATGACGTGGGTGACACCGGCGGCTAACAAGGGACACAGGAAATCATCGGGGTTCGGATCCCCGGTGAGGCAAATAATCTGTATTCTCTTGCTGGTTTGTGTTACAATGTCGCCGTAAAGGCTTATGGTGACGATGCGATCTAGGGTGCCTCTCCCCGGCGGCTCCTCCCAGCCTTTATAGTAGGCTGGGTCTCGGGTGTCCGTATCCGGGTAGGTTTACAAGGTCTAAAACGTAACCCTAACCCTAATCTGGCCCAATAAGGGACCTTGCGCTGCCCTTTACTTGGCCTGGCCTTCCTCCAGATATGCTTGCTAGTGAATTCTTTCGAGTAATGGCCACCGGGTGCCCGACAGGTGGGACCCGATGATCATAACCATGTCAGTAGCCCCCGAGTCTTCAGGTGATTCGCAGAATCAGGTGGAGACTCTAATTCGAGTGCCCGACCATCACGCGATTCTTTAACTGAAAATCCATTACTCGAGTCCGGAGATGCCAACAGTACAAGGAGATTCGCAAAGATATCATTTTAACAAGTCTGAATAACTTGACAGTTCGAGTCCAACTAACTGTGCTTGATAGGTTGCTTCGAGTCCAGGTTCCTAGACTTAAACACTGGGCCAGATAAGCAAGACTGAAACCCGAGTCCGGAAGAGCATCGGAGCAGGTGGATTTGTGGGGATGACGCTTAGCGAGCCTGGAACGCACGATGGATCGGGTCCAGTTAACTGCACTCGGGCAAAACAACACTAAGCTACTTCAGATTCGGGTCCCCGGACCCGAACCCGGATAAGGCAAGCGTAGCCGGATTTTTGCCGCTTGAGGTCTTACAAAATCTCGACTCTTGCAATGTGATGGGTACCCAACGCGTCCGTCAGGGTTTTCTGCACACCGTAGGCGTGGATATTTACTGGGTACTTCACAGTCTGAGGCGAGTCCCAGGCCAACGGAACGGATCCGTTGGTCTTACCTTCACGTCGTGGACGCGGCGTCTAGAGATCTGTTGCCGCGGAGGCAATCTGGGAAGATAATAATTTGCCCAGGATGCGATCAACTGGGGCTTAGTCGAATGACCGCGAGTACGGTTCGCTGAAAAGGAGCTGGAAACCTTATGACGTCGTGGATGACATCACCCCTAAACACTTGATTTGACGTAACTCTGCGACAGTAGCCAGAGCAAGGCCGCTTCTCACGCCGGTTCAGTGGCGCATTGACTGCCCGTGGCACGAAATACGGAACGACACCCTCGATTCCCGCGCCCGGCGGTGTAGTGGGGGGGTGTCAGTTCACTCCCTGGCAGACACGTGGACGGCTCGATGCAGGGCTAGAAAACGCAACCGCACGTCCAACGGCCACGATCGCCAGCCGTGAGCCTTGATAAGGGGCAGAATCTCCCAATGTAGTTCACCTCCACTGCCATTCTCCTTTTTCTCGTTCCTCTTCCTCGCATTCATCGATCTGCTTTTCTCCCCCACTCCTTCGCCATGGGCAAGAAGAGCAAGAATCTCTCCGGCAACGTCACCGCGCCGCCGAAGAGAATGAAGGGAGACTGGGAGGCATCCACCGTTAGCGACCGCCAACTCTCCGCTCTGAGGGCCGACGGCCGCTTGCCGGCGGCGGCGGGCAGCAGAGTGTGTTGCGCCGGTAACGAGGTGACTCCTTCTCCTCGCGCCGGCGAGCGCGTCGTCTTCATGGATTTCTTGACGCGAGGCTTGTCCTTTCCTCTCCATGAATTCGTCCGAGGCCTCTTGTACGCTTACGGCGTGCAATTACACGACCTCACCCCAAACGGCGTCCTCCACATCGCTTGCTTTATCATACTTTGCGAGTGCTTTCTGGGCGTGCACCCCCATTGGGGACTGTGGCGCCGCATTTTCTTCATGAAGAAACACACGGTTGCCCGACGCAGCTTGGCGACCGGAGGCTTCGGCATTCAGACTCGCAACGATGTCCCCTACTTCGACATCAAGCTCAGCGAATCAGTGCAAGGATGGAGGAAACGCTGGTTTTACTTCACAGTCGAAGGAGAGACAGAGGTGCCCAGCTTCTCCCTCGAGGCCCAGGTGAGGTCGAAGAAGACCTGGAGGCACGACCTGAGTCCCACGGAAGAAGCGGAAGCCAACGACCTCTTATCCCGAGTTGCTTCTCTTCGCTCTGCACCTGGCAAGGAGTTGACTGGGATGCAGCTTATCTGCACTTTCCTGAAACGGCGCATTCAACCACTCCAGGCAAGAGTCCATGGTATGTGGGAATACTCCGGGCTTCAGGACCCGACAAGGACGTCATCCGAAGAGATTTCGGGTGAAGAGCTGGAGGCACGGGTGCGCCAGATCACTCACCTCAAGAGAGATGACTCCTTCGTCGAGTCCACTGCCGCGACCCCTTTTAGTAATGAGAATCCCCTTCCTGAGGTAACCAAAGCTCTGAACCTATTTGGCGCTTCTTTCGATTTCGCAAATCCTTTGACGAACATCCTTTCCTTGCAGGGACATGTTACCTTGACTTCCTACCCGACTATTCCTTCGGGTAAAGCTCCTGTGGAGACGGACGAGCCTTCGGGTTCTGTGTCTGAGGCTCTGGCCGAGGAGTCTTCCGATGATGACGATGAAAACAACTCTTCCCCTCACGCCAATGAGAAAATCGTCCGAAAGCGCAAACTCGAGTTTGCCAGCGAGAGCGCGGATGCGGAGAAGGACGATCCTTCTAACGCACCCAGTGCTCCTGCGGTCACCTCGGGTTCTTCTCCTACTCCGAATTCGCCCCTTTTGGAGGACACGGAGGTAATAAACGCGATTCCACTGGCCTACAAACCTCCTCCACCGGCGAAGAAGCCTCGGGTGTCGACACGGTGGAACGTTTATAACAAGGTGCCTGTGATAAATGTCGAGTGCGACAGGTGAGGAACTTTCGTCCTTAACCCTGATACCTTTCTGTCTTTGTTGCATCTTGCTTAGTCATCTACTATCCCTGCCAGAGATGATCCTGCTGGTGGCTCGTCTCCTCGTGCTAGCGACTCGGCTCCTTCTGCTAGCGGTTCGGCTCCTCCTGCCAGCGATCCGGCTCCACCTGCTGGCGGTTCATCGGGTCTGCTTCCGAGGCGCGAAGGACACGTGAGCTTCCATCGAATCGCTGGGTTATACCCTTAGTAGCCCCCGAGGCCGTGCGCAATTGTATGCAATTGGGTGCGGGCTCTTGTTTTGCCTTTGATCTTTTTACTGACCTTTTCTTCCACAGCCTTATATTCACAAGATGCTGGACTTGGCCTCAGAGTATGTGCACGTGGAGACTGAGAGGAACGACTTGCGGGGGAAGCTTGCGAGCTCGCAAGGTACCTTTTCCCCTTCATTGTTGTCTATGTGCTTGTTGTCCCTTTGCATTGTTCTGATTCCTTCTTCATGTTGCGGTTTCTCGCAGGAGCACTTGATACTGTGATTGCAGAAAATCAGAACCTTGTTCGCCGCGCCACCGATCTGGAGACTCAGGTCGCCGCGCTTGAGAAGGAACTAGAGGACTTGAAGAATCAACGGGAAAAGGAATCCCGGGAAAACTTCCAGCGCGATGAGGATTTGGCTAGCCAGGCGACTCTGTTGGCGACTTCCTTATCGAGTAAGTTTAGCTATTAAAGCTTATATTGCTCTAACCTGTGCAGATGCCTAACTTGGCTTCCTGCGTAGGTGCTCTTGGTGTGAAGTTCGATATTGCGGGTCGCGAGCGCGTGGACTGTTTGTCGGATGCCATATCTCTGGCGTGGGATTATGGCAACCGCGCTCGCGATCTTGTGGTGAAAGCCACGGGTGTGTTCTCCTCAATCAGAAAAAGTATGTATCCTGAGGAAGAGAATGCACCCGAAACGTTCAACGACCTTGTTGAGTCCTTCGGCGCGGAGGGCGATCCACTTGGTGAGTTCAGCCATGAACAGACCATCTGCGGTGCGGAAACTGTGCTATCGCTCGCGATGGGGCATGGAGTGCAAGGTGACCTCAACAAGGTTACCTCGGAGTTTCCAAAGGGACCCGACGGCGTGGAGGTAGACCTTCGACCCCTTCAACCCCGTGCGCGTAAACTTGCAGAGCAGCTGTCGCAGATGCTGGAGCGGCAGGCCTGTACCTTTGATGCACCTGCTGCTCCCTCTTCTTAGTTGTCTGGTCTTGTAATGTTCCTGCTATACTTTGCGCTTGTAAGCTGTGTTGAACTTGGGGATCAATTATACTTTTGCATGTATATGAGTATGTGTTGTCTCTTGGCGGGTTGTCGCGTGCGAGTGTATTGCTGTGTCCGTAGGAGCAGCAACTAACCCAGGCTTTACCAGGCCAAACAGGAGGTTTAACATTTTTGCTTGGCTTTGCTATGTTTATTCGTCAGGTTGGTTGTTCCAACTCTTCGTCCTTTTCGCCGAACTGTGATAAACAACCACGCGCCTCCTCCATTTCTGTGCCGCCAGAAGAAGAAACCTTTCGGGTCAACCGCTTGCGGGTACGGGCTGAAGAGGCCGAACGTCGGCTTCGGGTAGTCGAAGCAAATCTGGCTGTGCTGAAGTCGAAGCAGGCCGCTATTGCTGAACGAGAGAATTTTATCCTTTCCGAGTCGCGACGGCTGAGCGACCATCTCCTTTGTAAGTTTTGCCTCTGCTCGTCCCTTAGCGGTTTTGCTGTAGCCTTGTGTAACTGAGCTTCTCTGACAGGTGTTCAACTTGATTCCGGCGAAGAGGTTCGGTGGGTCCGGCTTAAACTTAATGCGGTTGCGGGTCTTGTTTCTCGTGGCGCTCCCAGCTTCTGGTCGGACCGAGATAGAGGTCACATACTTGTTACTCTGCAGGATCGGGTCGATCAGGTTGATTCTTTCGCTGAGTCTTGCCGTTCTGCCTTGGAATTGGTTTACAAGGCCTTGTTTCCTCTTAACCCGGCGCCTCATAGCTTGGCTGACTTGTTGAAGAAATTTCGTCGTGGCGAGGCTATTGAAGGATTTGTACGGGAGCAGCTGGAGGCGGGTGCCCGTTTTGCTTTTGCACTTGTCCTTATCCACCATCCGCATCTGGATTTGGAAAATATTTCAAGAGGGCCACCTGCTGGTTTTGACTGGGAGAATACAGTTCTGGATCCATTTTATGCGGCTGCTGATGGACCCGCGAAAAATGTTGTTGCTCTCCTTGAAAAGGAAACTGCTGCAACTCTCCGTCACCTGAATGCTAATTTGTAGCCCGAATTGCCTTCTGTAAATCCATGTACCTTTGTGTAGTTGCGATGATTTGTGTAATTCTTCTTGTCTTTTGTACGGCGAATCGACCCGAGTTTCATCTCCTTTACCGAGCTTGTTCCTGGTAGGTACGACCCTGTTCATCGGGGGTAGCGCGGGCTGAGCCAAAGGAGAGTTAGGTGAACTCTTTCGAGTAGATAATGGGGCGCAGCCCCCAAGCGTCGGGTGTGGCCCGAGACAAGTCGACTCGTATTAGAGTTAGACGAATTTTTCGAGTAGCTTGAGGGGCGTAGCCCCCGAGTGTCGGGTGCGGCCCAAGCTAAGTCGAATCTTAAATGACTTTTCGAGTAGCTTGTGGGGCGTAGCCCCCGAGTGTCGGGTGCGGCCCAAGCTAAGTCGAGTCTTAAATGACTTTTCGAGTAGCTTGTGGGGCGCAGCCCCCGAGTGTCGGGTGCGGCCCAAGCTAAGTCGAGTCTTAGTAGAGTTAGACGAATTTTTCGAGTAGCTTGAGGGGCGCAGCCCCCGAGTGTCGGGTGCGGCCCAAGCTTAGTCGACTCTTAGTAGAAGTAAGCGATTTCTTCGAGTAGCTTGTGGGGCGCAGCCCCCGAGTGTCGGGTGCGGCCCAAGCTAAGTCGACTCTTTGTAGAGGTAAGCGATTTCTTCGAGTAGCTTGTGGGGCGCAGCCCCCGAGTGTCGGGTGCAGCCCAAGCTTAGTCGACTCTTAGTAGAGGTTTTGCGATTTTTTCGAGTAGCTTGTGGGGCGCAGCCCCCGAGTGTCGGGTGCAGCCCAAGCTTAGTCGACTCTTAGTAGAGGTTTTGCGATTTTTCGAGTAGCTTGTGGGGCGCAGCCCCCGAGTGTCGGGTGCGGCCCAAGCTAAGTCGACTCTTAGTAGAGGTTTTGCGATTTTTCGAGTAGCTTGTGGGGCGCAGCCCCCGAGTGTCGGGTGCAGCCCAAGCTTAGTCGACTCTTAGTAGAGGTTTTGCGATTTTTTCGAGTAGCTTGTGGGGCGCAGCCCCCGAGTGTCGGGTGCAGCCCAAGCTTAGTCGACTCTTAGTAGAGGTTTTGCGATTGTTTCGAGTAGCTTGTGGGGCGCAGCCCCCGAGTGTCGGGTGCGGCCTAAGCTAAGTCGACTCTTAGTAGAGGTTTTGCTGCTTTGAAATCTGAATATATGCGCATACCCACTTTATTGATGCTTGTCGGTGAGAAAAAGTAGCGAGATGGCCAAGAGGCCTTATTTCACAAGATGTGGCAGCCACAAAAAAGAAAATATCTAGGTGTAGAAGCGTCGTAGGTGCGCAACGTTCCTCGGGTTGGAGTAGACGATGCCCGTTGCCAGGTCCTTTAGCCTATATGCTCCTTTGCCCACGATCTCGACGATGGCGTATGGTCCTTCCCAGGGAGGAGATAGCTTGTGGCCTTTCTTCTGTTTTAGCCGCAGTACCAAATCGCCTACGGCAAAGGATCTGTCGCGCACCTGTCGGCTGTGGTAGTTGCGTAAGCTCTGCTGATAGACCGCCGATCTCGAGAGTGCAGCGTCCTGTGCCTCATCGACTTCATCTATGCCATCTTCGAGTGCTTTGTTCGACCCAGCTTCTGTATAGGCTGCCACTCGAGGCGAGTTGTGTCGGACCTCGGCGGGTAGTACTGCTTCGGCTCCGTGTATCAGGAAGAAGGGGGTGAACCCTGTTGAACAGTTTGGCGTTGTGCGCAGGCCCCATAATACCGATGGTAGCTCTTCGACCCATGCGCCAGCAGCTCTCTCCAAGGGCGCGAGAAGGCGTTTCTTGAGAGCGCTACTGACGAGCCCGTTTGCACGCTCAACTTGTCCATTGGTTTGCGGGTGCGCGACGGAGGCGAAGTTGAGCTTTATCCCCAGCTCCTTGCAGTATGTCTGGACTTCGTCGGCGATGAAGTTGGACCCGTTGTCCGTGATGATGCTATGGGGCACTCCGAAACGGAAGACGATGGACTTGACGAAATTTAGTGCTGCGGTTGCACCCGCGTTGGTGACTGGTTTGGCCTCGATCCACTTGGAGAATTTGTCCACTGCCACCAGAAGGAAGGTGTGTCCCCCGGGAGAAGATTTTCTCAGCGGGCCTACCATGTCGAGTCCCCATTGTGCGAAGGGCCATGCAATTGGTATCATATTTAGCTCCGTTGCGGGGGCGTGCGGTTTGGTTGCAAACCGTTGACACCCAGCGCATCGGCGGACTATCTCCTTTGCGTCCTGCATGATGGATAACCAATAGAATCCTGCTCGTCGTGTTTTGGCTGCGAGTGCCCGACTACTCGCGTGATGTCCACATATGCCTTCATGAATATCGAGTAGAATTTTCCTCCCTTCTTCTGGTTCAACACATCGCAGTAGTATCCCTGATGCGCTTTTCTTGTACAGCTCCCCCTTGACCGAATGCTTTGCTGCGCCGAGTGACTCGGCGGGCTTCGACTGGGTCCTCTGGTAACTCTTGGCGTAGCAGGTACGCTATGTACGGCTGAGTCCAGGAGGGTTCCACGAGAAAGACCTCATAAGAATTGGCTTCTGCTGGCTCGTTCGTTTGTTCTTCTGATTGCTCGGAGCCAACGGCCGGGGCTGCTGCTGCCGGAGCGTCGGGGTCCTTGTACTCTATGGAGCGTTTGCTTATCTGCTCAAGGAAGACTCCAGCGGGTACGGGTGCGCAGGTGGAGCCAATGTTGGCTAGCCTGTCAGCCTCCTCATTGCTTCCTCGCGCGATGTAACACAACTCGCACCCATCAAAGCTTCCTTCCAGGGCATTGTAGAGGTCCCTGTAAGCTGCCATGTTGGCGGATATTGCGTCGCATTCCTTCATCGTCTGTTGGACTACGAGGTTCGAGTCCCCATAGATCATGAGTCTCGTTGCCCCGCAGGCCTTTGCCATCCGCATGCCGTGCAGTAGGCCCTCGTATTCTGCCTCGTTGTTGGATGCTTTCTTGAAATTCATCTGCAGTACATATTTTAGCTTGTCTCCTTTGGGTGAGATCAAGATAACACCTGCTCCGGCTCCTTCGTGCCTCTTCGACCCGTCGAAATACATGATCCAGGAATTGGACAGGTCCGGGGGACCTGGAGTCTGAATCTCTGTCCATTCTGCGAAGAAATCTGCCAAGGCCTGGGATTTGAGTGCGTCTCTGGGTCGGTACGTGATGTCTCTGGGCGACAATTCGATTCCCCACTTTGCTACTCGACCTGTTGCCTCCGGGTTGTTGAGTATATCCGACAAGGGCGCATTTGTCAGCACCGTGACGGGGTGCTCGGAGAAGTAGTGCGTTAGTTTTCGCGCCGTCATGAATACTCCATATGCGAGTTTCTGGTAGTGCGGGTACCGTTGCTTTGACACCGAGAGTACTTCGCTGACATAGTAGATTGGGCGCTGGACACCATGTATCTTTCCTTCTTCTGCTCGTTCGACTACGAGCACTGTACTCACCACTTGTTTGGTTGCAGCCAGGTACAGGTATAGAGGTTCCTGTTCCTGGGGTGCCACCAAAACTGGCTTCATTGACAATGTCTGCTTGAGCTCGGCAAATGCTTTGCGAGCCTCCTCTGTCCACTCGAAGTTGCCTGCTTTCTTTAGCAGCTGGTAGAACGGGAGGGCTTTTTCTCCTAATCTGCTGATAAACCTGCTTAAGGCTGCGACTCGCCCCGCTAGGCGCTGGACTCCCTTGAGGTTGGTTGGCTCCTCCATTGACAGGATTGCCTGTATCTTTTCAGGGTTTGCCTTGATGCCCCTGGCGGATACGAGGAACCCGAGCAGTTGCCCGGCGGGTACCCCGAACACGCACTTCGTTGGGTTGAGCTTGATGTGATATTTGTTGAGTGCTGCGAAGGTTTCGGCTATGTCGTCAAGGAGCGTGGCCTCGTCTTTTGTCTTGATGACAATGTCGTCTACGTATACTTGGACGTTTTTGCCGATCTGGTCTTTAAGGCAGGCTTGCATGCACCTTTGGTAGGTTGCACCCGCATTTTTGAGACCAAAGGGCATCGTGGTGTAGCAGTATACGCCATAGGGTGTGATGAATGCTGTCTTCTCTTCGTCTTCTTCCTTCATGCGGATCTGATTGTAGCCTGAGTAGGCGTCCAGGAAAGACAGACGAGCACATCCGCGGTCGAGTCAATGATTTGATCGATGCGTGGGAGGGGAAAGTGGTCCTTGGGACAATGCTTGTTGAGAGCCGTGAAGTCTACACACATGCGTAGCACTTTCGAGTTCTTCTTCGGGACAAGGACGGGGTTTGCTACCCAGGTGGCTTGTTTTATTTCCCGGATAAACTTGGCTGCGAGGAGCCGATTGATTTCTTCGCCAATGGCTCTGCGCTTCGGTTCTGCAAAACGCCGGAGGGACTGTTTGATAGGTCTGGCCTCAGGGCGTATCTCAAGTGCGTGCTCGGCGAGTTCTCTGGGGATGCCTGGCATGTCCGCAGGACACCAAGCGAATATTTCCCAGTGCTCACGGAGGAACTCGACGAGCGCGCTTTCCTATGCGGAGGGCAGATTGGCGGATATGATAGCCGTTTTGGTTGGATCTGTTGGGTGCACTTGATGAGTTCTCGTGTCGCTGCTCTTGTTGAACTCTCTGTCGGGTGCCGTTGACTGAGTTACTGGTGGTAGGTTGTAATCGGTTGAAGAGCTCAACTGTGAGAGTTCTTCGTGCATCCCGAACGACTCGGAAATTTTGCTAAAATCTCTGTCGCAGCTGTCCGACGTCCGGTAGTCCCCTCGAACGGTGATTGTGCCGTTTGGTCCTGGCATTTTGAGTAAAAGGTATGCATAGTGTGGCACGGCCATGAACCTTGCGAACGTCGGGCGGCCCAGGATGGCGTGGTACCGTGAGGGCCAATCGACGACTTCGAACTCGATTTTCTCTTTGCGGAAGTTTGCTGGGTCTCCGAAGACTACGTCCATATGGATTTTTCCCAAGGGATACACAGCTTTCCCGGGTACTATTCCGTGGAACGAAGTGTCAGAGTCTACAAGGCTGGCTGCGAGCGAGATCTTCATGCGGCGCAGTGTGCTGGCGTAGATGATGTTAATGCCGCTTCCACCGTCCATGAAGACCTTACTCATGACGTACCCACCGATTTGGGCTCCGAGTACTAGGGCGGCGTGACCTGGCCGCGGCACCTGGGGTGGGTGGTCCTCTCTTGAGAATGCGATCCTGTACTCGGACCAATTGAGGTAGTCAGGAGTGGCTGGGGGTGCTGACACCGCTAGATTGACCTGTCGGGTTATCAACTTTTGGGTCCTGTTCGAGGGACGTCCCTTTTGTATCATTCCTACATGACCGACCGGGGCGGGGAAAGGTTCTGCCGCAGCCGGGGGTGGTAGTAATTGCTGAGGTGGTGGTACCCGCTGGATTACGGATGCCAGTTGCGGCGGGGGGAGTGGTAGCGTCTAGGGTACATCTTGCACCATCACTCCCGGGATTGATGAATACCCTTTGTTCTGCGCGGCTTGATGGATCCGCCTGTATGCCGCTAATAACTTCTCAAACTTGCGGCATTCTTTCAGTTGATGACCCGAACTAATGTTGCCGTGCTCATCCTTGTATGGGTGGAAAGGGCATGGACCTGTGAGCATTTGCTCTCCGTCTTGCTCAGGTTGTCGCTGCCGCCATTCTCTCCTGCGGCGATTCCCTTCTCGATCGTTGTGGAAACTTATCGCTACCATCTCGGCTAGCTCATTCGGGTCAAAGTTGGGGAACTTCCTCTTTTTCCTGGGGTCGTAGCCGCGGCTTCGCCCCGAGTCTTGCTGATAGTCACGGTCGTCGTGCCCCCTGGGCCGGTCATTGCGCATGTAATCCTCACCGTTTGCCCAGTCATTAGCGACATCCATCAGTTGGGCTACCGTCTTTGGCTTCCGTCGTCCCAGTTCTTCCTTGAGCTCTCGCCTTCGCAGTCCTCGTGCAAAGGTGTCCACTGCGTTTTCCTTTGATATTTCCTCCACGGTGTTCTTCATTATTGTCCAGCGCTGGATATAGGAGCGCAGTGACTCACTTGATCCTTGGACGCAGGTTCTGAGCTCTTCCGCCGTGGCCGGGCGTTTATACGTGCCCTGAAAGTTTTGGGTGAACGTGGTGACTAAGTCGTTCCAGGACCCGATGGTGTCTGCGGGTAGACTCTTAAGCCATGCACGTGCCGAACCCGTAAGCTGCAGCTGCAGATACTGCATCGCTGTGTTCCGTGTACCGCCCTGGCATTGTACCGCCGTGAGGTAATCTTCTATCCAGGTTTTTGGCTCCTGCAGTCCGTCATATTTTGGAGTTTCCGATGTCAACTTGAACCCTGTTGGCATGCGGGACTCGCGTATGCGACGGATAAAACACTTGGCTCCACACGGCTCGTCTTCTTCTTCCTCCGGGTCTGGCGCTCTCCGGTTCTCCTCGCGCCTTGTGTGGTTCTGCTCGACTACCACACGTGGAGCCATGCTACGATCCTCACCACGTGCTCGGCGGTTCCGATCCACTGTTTCTTGCGCACGCCTATCACGTGCTGTCATTGTTGGGTGCTCCTGCCGAGGCTCGACGTGATGCCGAGGTGAGGCTTCTCGATGGCGTTCGCGTCTGGGCGGCGGGTGCGCTGGTTCTACTGCTGTGGCCGGTGGCCCGGCCGCTTGCAACGCGGTTCCGAGCATGCCAACTCCTCGTATCATCTGCCTGTGCAGTTCTGCTCGTGGATCGTCATCTTGAGGCTACGTGGTGAGCAAATATGTCGCCAACGCCATGGCAGCATCTTGCGGTGTTTTGGGTAGTACACAGCCGTTTGCATCTACCGTGTTGAAGGAGGACTCGAGGCTTCGAGTCGCTTCCCGTCTAGACCCCTCGGGCATGTCGTCTAGTCTTGAACGGTGGCGGGTGTGCCCCCGCTCCCTAGGGGTGTGCACTGAAGCGGAGGAGCGAAGGGACTGACAACGCTGCCCTCTGCTCACTTGATTCTTGTGCGCAGCATTGTCGGTCGTCAAGTTCTTCTCGTCGTCTCTTCAAGCGCTTGGCCTGGTCGTGGAGAAGGTGATGGTAAACCATCAGCTCCTCCCTTGTTGCGTCGGGTCCGAGCGGGGTTGCATTTTGCACAGCCGCCTTTATCCTGGCCATTGCGGCTTCGCCGATTGTGATGGTTTCTCGGGGATCTTGTGATCCTTGCGAGTCACCGGTCCTCTCGCTAATCATGCAGATTTGGATAGGGCGGGTAGAGGCGGTTTTCACCGAATCGAGGGAGCGGTTTTTGCTCTGGGCGTGTTCGTCAGCGTCGGGTTCGACGGGACTAGTGACGTCCTCGGCGTAAACAGCATCGTCGAGGTAGAGCGACGAGCACTCGGACCCGGCTGTTTCCAGGGGGTCGTCGATGAGATCGCTTGGCGGGTGCTCCAGGAGGGGAGTTGGCGATGAAAATCTGGACTCAGCCGTTTCCGGGGAGTCGCTGGTGAAACCGTCCGAAGGATATTCCGGAGGCGAGATTGGCGATGAAGATCTGGACTCAACCGTTTCCGGGGAGTCGCTGGTGGAGCCGTCCGAAGGGTGTTCCGGAGGCGAGATGGGCGGTGAAGATGAATCCGTCGTTGCTGCTCGAACGGCGTCAGGTAAACGAAGGATACCGTGCCGATCTGCCAGGAGTCGCACGATTCCAAACGTCAGGGAGACGCTGCCCTGCAGGGAGTCAAAGATCGCCTGCGCCTCCTGCGCGTGCGGGGTGAAGCAGAGGGAGCCGAAGTAGATCGGGTCCTCCAACCCTGCGGGATCTTGGATTGTCGGTGAAGGGGCCGCAGATGCCTGGATTCCCACATCGAGGGTTCCCACAGACGGCGCCAACTGTCGAGGGATCAACTCGGCAGTGCCCCTCCTTGAGGGACTTGGGTTTATGGAGAACTTCATGACGTGGGTGACACCGGCGGCTAACAAGGGACACAGGAAATCGCCCGGGGTTCGGATCCCCGGTGAGGCAAATAATCTGTATTCTCTTGCTGGTTTGTGTTACAATGTCGCCGTAAAGGCTTATGGTGACGATGCGATCTAGGGTGCCCTCTCCCCGGCGGACCCTCCCAGCCTTTATAGTAGGCTGGGTCTCGGGTGTCCGTATCCGGGTAGGTTTACAAGGTCTAAAACGTAACCCTAACCCTAATCTGGCCCAATAAGGGACCTTGCGCTGCCCTTTACTTGGGCCTGGGCCTTCCTCCAGATATGCTTGCCAGTGAATTCTTTCGAGTAATAGCCACTGGGTGCCCGACAGGTGGGACCCGATGATCATAACCATGCCAGACTCGATGCGGTGGACAGAGTCGACACGGCGGAGTGGATGTGGCGGACTCGACGCAGCGGACAGAGTCGATACGGCGGAGTAGATGTGACGGACGGAGTCGAGCGACGTTTAGCCGCTAGGACTCGAATCCGGACTTATGTGACGCAGCCCCCGAGTGTCAGGTGCGCGACCAGAGCTCCTGGTGGGAGTAGCCCCCGAGTGTCTGGTCGATTCGCAGAATCGGGCAGAGACTCAGAGCAGCATATCAAGTAGGCGTAGTCGATGCGTCGGGTACATTGATGACCTTGTGATGACCATACTAATCATGTTTTGAGAGCGAATCACTTTCCATGAAATCCAGCGCGGTTGGAAGAAACTTGATAATAATAAATCTGATGCGGGTGTAAAGAACCCGACTTTGAGAATTCCGATGCAGACTATAGAGATCCCGACTTCGAGAAGTCCTGTGCGGGCTATAGAGAGCCCGACTTTGATAAGTCCGGTGCGGGTTATAGAGAACCCGACTTTTAGTAGACCTGTGCGGGTTATAGAGAGCCCGACTTTGATAAGTCCGGTGCGGGTTATAGAGAACCCGACTTTGAGAAGTCCAATGCGGGCAATAAAGAGCCCGACTTTGAGTAGTCCTGTGCGGGTTATAGAGAACCCGACTTTGAGAAGTCCGATGCGGGCAATAAAGAGCCCGACTTTGATAAGTCCGGTGCAGGTTATAGAGAACCCGACTTTGAGAAGTCCGATGCGGGCAATAAAGAGCCCGACTTTGATAAGTCCGGTGCGGGTTATAGAGAACCCGACTTTGATAAGTCCTTTTTGCGAGCGTAATATAGTCAATTCTCGTCGGGTGCGCGCCCAGCGCTCCCGATGGGAGTAGCCCCCGAGTATCGGGTGCCGCTGACCCGATGTTGTATTGGGTGCGTTGAGCTGAAGAGTTGTTGGGCCTGTACAGCGTAGCCCCCGAGTATCGGGTGCCGCTGACCCAATGTAGTATCAGGTGCCGCGTACCCGATGTAGTATCGGGTGCCGCGTAGCCCCCGAGTATCAGGTGCCACTGACCCGATGTAGTATCGGGTGCCGCTGAGGCGATGTTGTTGTAGGCCCCGTACAGCGTAGCCCCCGAGTATCGGGTGCCGCTTACCCAATGTAGTATCAGGTGCCGCGTACCCGATGTAGTATCGGGTGCCGCGTACCCGATGTAGTATCGGGTGCCGCTGAGGCGATGTTGTTGTAGAGCCTGTACAGCGTAGCCCCCGAGTATCGGGTGCCGCTGACCCAATGTAGTATCAGGTGCCGCGTACCCGATGTAGTATCGGGTGCCGCTGAGGCGATGTTGTTGTAGGCCCCGTACAGCGTAGCCCCGGAGTATCGGGTGCCGCTGACCCAATGTAGTATCAGGTGCCGCGTACCCGATGTAGTATCGGGTGCCGCGTAGCCCCCGAGTATCAGGTGCCACTAACCCGATGTTGTATCGGGTGCCGCTGAGGCGATGTTGTTGTAGAGCCTGTACAGCGTAGCCCCCGAGTATCGGGTGCCGCTGACCCAATGTAGTATCAGGTGCCGCGTACCCGATGTTGTATTGGGTCCCGCTGAGGGACTCGACGCGGCGGACGGAGTCAACGTGGCGGAGTGGAAGTAACGTCGAAGGAGTCGATGCTTGACTATACGGGGGCGAGAGTGCTCAGCCCCCGAGTCCGACTTTGTCGAATCGGCGGGTAGTACATCTGCAATAATTAAACGGAAAAAATCTTTGTACACTATGTGGCGCAGCCCCCGAGTGTCGGGTGCGGCCGAAGCAGGTTATATGTGTGGCTAAGTAGCCTTATTGACTGCAAAAATTAAATATAAGAACGACTTAGCTGTTGATAATGCGTAGATCGAAGCATGACGATTAAACCGGAACGGCGCGTGTCGTTGATGCCGCGACGGCATAGCGGGTCTATGACGGTCGTAATTGTCCGCAATGCGGACTCCAAGGCGTGGACGATCTCGACTACAGCGGAGTCGATGTAACCGTAGATGATGCGGCGGATGGGGTCGACGCTGCGGACGACGTAGTCGACGCGGCGGAGGTAGTCGACGCAGCAAATGGAGTTGACGCAGCGGATGGAATCGACGCGGCGGAGTTGCTCCTCTTCTGTCTTGCGAGTCAACGAAATCGGTTCCAAATCCGGACTCAGAGCTGAATTCGCGAACTCGGCTAGATCTAAAACTTGCTGCATTGCGCGAGTTGCTGACGGAGATCAAACCGTTGGAATTGGCTCAAATTTCTTGGAGTGGTGCGGGATTGTATTCCGCATGTTTTCACCAGAGGGATCTTCAAATTGATGTCCGAGTCAACCTAGATAATTATTTTCCCGAAGCCGCACGAAGTTTCGTCAGGGTTCTGACACAGGTTCAGTGCGCGGGTCGGTCAGGAAGATCCAGCCGTTGGAACGCGCTGAAATTTTAACAGCTTGTAGAAAACTCGATTTCGAATCTTTCCACCAAAGGGATCGTCGAGATGATTTCCGAGTCGCCATCGAGGATGTCCGCAACACGAACATTCCTGCTATCCTGCAGCCCGCGCATGATGGGCGTTGTTGATGTTGAGCCCGGCGACTGCGGATAGAATTTTTTTGCCGTACCGAGCGAGCTTGATGTAGATGTTGATGGTGAGGGATCCCGCCCGGATGACGACTCCAAACGCCGCGTTTCCCACAGACGGCGCCAACTGTCAATTGGCCTTCTACATTTTTCCTCCCATTTCGACAATTGATGCCAATGGGGAAGAAGTTTAGAGGGTTTAAGGAAATTTGGGTTTTATGCTTTTGTTTGGTTCTTAAGAATTTGCCTTTAATGCACTTGCATTCTTGCTTGTTTGTCTTGCAAGGATGTTTTATTTATTATATATACCCTCTTAAAAAGGGATTGTCATCAATTACCAAAATGGGGGAGATTGAAAGTGCATGGTTGCCCCCATGTGTGGTTTTGGTAATTAATGACAATCTCTATAGACTAATATTTATATTGAGCTATACTTATAGGTGTGTTCATAAGCATTGCTTAATCTCCATATGTTGGAGTCAAGGCTAAGGGAAAAAGATTATATGTTGATCAAGGCTAAGTGCGAGTTGATCAACACTCAAGTCCAAGTGAAGATATGTCGAAGAGTGCCTCTCCCATATTGGTGTATGGGGGAGCTTTTAGTGAGTCTTCACCAAGCGGAGCGCAATCAAGAAAGTTGGTCTAACTTGAGAAGGCAAAGATCATCATCATCTAGCTCAAGTGGATTATGCGTAAGGCAAAGGTATGATCTTGATAGGTGTTCTATTTTACCGGTCTCATGTTGTTAGTTGAGAGACCGGGTTATAGGATAGATCAGTGTTGGATTAGGCAGCGCCTAGGCGACACTTAATCACGCTTAGGCATTAGGCGATGGACAAACGCCTCGCCTAGTGCATAAGCATAAATCTAGGCAGTGCAACCAATAAATTTTCATCTCCAGAAAGAAATCATATCATATTGCACCAAAAAACCATATGGGTCATAATCTAATGACAGTTGCTGGTAGCATACTCCTTTATATGGTCCAAATTATCTTGTATAGATATATAGTAACCCAAATTCACACCTGACTGTATAAACTGTATGCCCGCCTAGGCTACGCCTAGTACGCTTAATCATCGCCTAGGCACTAGGCGAATGCCAACCGCCTCGCTTACGCCTGGCGCTTTTTCCAACCTTGGGATAGATAACCGTTCAATCAAGAGGGGCTCTCGAGCGAGTATCTTGATCGTATCGTCGTAGAGAGCTCAAACCTTTGCATCCTTGGCATCATCTTTATTGGTTCTTATTTGGCTCTTATCGTGGTTTGGTCTTGGTGCTTGTCATGACAAGGCCAAGTTCACCAAAAACGGTTATCATATGTGTCTCCTATTGCGTTTTCGGTGTTGGGAATTGTGCCGGTTCATCTGTATGGAAGGTTTCACCATTCCAACCTTTTGCACAATCTCCCTTGCTTATTTTCATATTTTAACTTTTTTAGGGTAAGCTCTTGTCGTCCTCTTTCCAACAAAATTAGTTTCACTTCATTCGGAATTCATTTGCAAAAGATATGGTGTTTCCGGTTTTCAAAAGAGAGGTTTACCTTTTCTACGTTTGGTTTTATCCTCCCTTGTTGAACAATGATGTTTCTCTGAATAATATTGTAGTGCTTGTTGTGGTGATTCCAACGAGTCCAAGATTATCGAAAACGGAGTTCGTTTGTGAAAGATATTGCGTTTCTATCTTTGGACGTTTTTTAGACGGAAAAAGAGAAAAAGAAAAAAGGGGTTGCCCCTGGCTGGCCGGCCTTGCCGGGCTTAGGCCGGCCCATGGCCGGGCGCCTCGGCTGCCCTGCCTGTCCCCCCGTGTGCCTGATGCCGACCCAAGGCAGGCCCCAGGCCGGGAGCGTCGGGTGCTCCGCCGGCCTCCCCCTCTCTCCAGGTTGGGCCTTGGACGGGCCTCAGGCCGGCAGCCTCGGCTACCTCCCCGGCCTCCTATGTTCACAGGCTGGCCCAAGGCCGGGGTCGAGGCCGGCCTTCCTGAGCACTGGCTGCTTCCTTCTCTGCCTAGTACATAGTGTAGAGGTATCGGTAAAATATGTCGTTTTCTTAGTACGAAAATCATTTCAGAACTTACCTTTGTTGTTAGAAAACTTTTTGGAATCGAGTTCAACACATAAGAATTCCCAAGCTCAATTATCTATATCTTCGAATTGACATTACTACCAGACCCGTGGACTGGACAGTCTAACGGCTTCTTAGCCGATTGCAAAGTGTGTTGTCATCAACTCCAAAACTATTTAGGAGTAGAAATGTTCTTCCACACACACATACACGAAGACGTCTCCACACCTCCATAGAAGCCACCAAGATCCATATCCACTATAGAGGAAGAGCCAAGATAAGGAAGAATAAGAAGAGTCTCCATCAACAATCCACACCAATCGAAGGGCCAATGTCACTTCCTCCATCGGTGCCACCATCTCCACCGCCAAGTGTAGAGGTATCGGTAATGTAGGCCTAAACTAGGGTGTCATACGCTGATGGTAGAATGTGGGGGAAGGCGTGGGGGATTCCGGTGATGAGATGACGCACAATTTACCCAGCTTCGGATCTCATGACGGTACGAGATCCTACGTGATGTTATAATTCACTATAAGGGCAATGTACGCCGATTACAATAATGTTGTGTCCTCTGCCCTAAGGCGACTCGAAGTTTGTCTTATAAAGTCGGCCAGATCTAGGGCTTACAGGATAACCTAACTGACTAAGGATTCCTACACGTATCCGGCTTGGGCCCTAACTTGTGCACTAAGGAAACTACATCTGGGCCGCCTTCTGGAACCTTCCCTCAACCGGATGGGCTTTCTGTGCTTCGACTTGCTGGTCCGCCCGGTAAACCGACTGGCTTACCACCTCCATGGGCCACCCTAGAAAGCCGGATTAAGTCCGTTCTTTGAGGATACCTATTAGGCATAACCCCAATATTAGCCCCGAAAAGCTTTGAGTTCGTTTGCATGTCACATCCACTACTTTATTGCACCACAATGTTAGCAAAAGAAGTTCACATGCCGGCCACTACTTTATTACATCACATAAGACGTAAAACAAGTTCACATGTCACTACTTTATTACATCACATTTGACTTGCATCCCACTAACTAACTAGATGATTCCCAACGTGTTGCTGCGGGATGTTTAGTGGAAGAATTTTGAAGAAAAAAATGTGTCAAACTCTTTTGTGATTCGAGGCATGTATCTATAAAAGATATGTTTTTTAAAGAAAAGGTAGATTTAGTGTAATGTGATGTGATGATTCCCTCAAGTTACTATACCAATAACTAATTTGTGCTTTTAAGGAAAACAACTTAATGTTTCTGTTATCAATTCTTGATCCATCATGCTAGAAAAATGCATCTTTCACAAAAAAAAGAACACGATTAGTAATTACGCTTTGTAACTCAAAAGAATTTCCATGAAGAAATGAACTATAAGTACTGAAAAGACCAACACGAACAAATCTGACACAAAGGAGATGGTGTATTGTTGAAGCTTGCTGGTAGAGGCGGGAGAGAGCGGGGAGTTACATAGTTAGACTAGGCAGCCGGCTTGCATGGCGTTACCGTGCTTGCAACCTTTGTAATTAAACTTTCTCCCAATCTTACTGAAAATGACACGCAAGTCTTTTGCGTGTTTTGAAAAGAAAAAAACATGTATTGTTCACGGTATAATCAGATAACAACGCTATGATACTTCTTTTTATACAATAATACAAAGCAATAAGTGGAAACCGATTTGGGAGGTGGCCACTGATATGAAGTCACATGTCATACAATAGAAAGTTGAAATACTAAACCTAAGTATTAGAAGTAAGGAAAATACATGGTCATAATATTGGAGTAACCAATTCTATAATAATTAGCAGTTAAACTACTTAAGTTAACAACATTTGAACAGTAATGTAAAAAAGCGCTCCAAAATGTCTGGTGAGTACTTTAATCTTCAAATTCAACCTTCACAATGGTACACTCCATGGTATTTCATTTTGTTCGTTGGTGAGGAAATGGTCGGAAGACTTAATAGCTCTTGGTCAACAACATAAATCTGCGACGACAATTCAAGATATTGAGTAGCTTAAAACACGTAAGATTAAATAGTGACTACAAAGGTACAAAGTATATAGTAAAACCATATGTATAATATGATACCAGCAGCTGGTTTTATTTTTTCTAGAAAGGAAATATTGAGATAAGCTAGTGATGAAATCGGTGGAAGACTTCAATAGCTGTAGGTTCACGAAATAACTGTGTAAGTTCAGATCAAGATATTGAGAAGCTTAAAATATATAAGACCAAATAGTGTACAAAGAACATTAAAATCATATGGAACAGTTGAGATGATTTACGGACTCAACTAAATTCAATTTAGTTGACGTGCATTCTGGTGAATGATACTTCCACCTATAGCCTCAATCATAGCAAGCATATTTGTTCTTGGGGTTGACCGCCTAAAAATCCACGGCAAATTCAGGAACAGTTGAGATGATCTACGGACTCACCTAAATTCAATTTAGTTGACGTGCATTCTGGTGAATGATACTTCCACCTATAGCCTCAATCATAGCAAGCATATTTGTTCTAGGGGTTGACCGCCTAAAAATCCACACCAAATGCAGATACAGTTGATCTTACCTAATGAGACTAGTCATAGTGGACAGTAACATACAGTAGTAACATACACATAATACTAGGCTATGTTATTACCTCCATAGTGGGTAGTAAGATGTGTGTGGTGTCATACAAGCATGTATTTATTAGGTTGTAGACACATATTGTATTGGGAGATGTGATATTACGGTAACATATTATATTACTACCTCTCTCTTTATTAATTAATTACTTGACACGTCATCTTTTTTACCTACATGACATCTATGTTAATACTTAAATTACTCCCACTATGACTAGTCTGATACTGGAACGTGAAGTTTGATGGACCAATGAGCACATCTTTTCTGCAACAGAGCAGATCAATACTTGTGTTGTTCCCTTGATTTATCTTATGCCCAATAATTTCGTAAAATAATAGATCGTCTTACAGGGAAATTTTACCTACATCCTAATGATACCATGACATTGCGAGTCCATAGGAAGGATGGATAATGGGAGAACTCTATACCAAGCACAACAAACAGATGAAAAAAAATCTTGCAGGCTGCACATAGTAAGTGACAATCGTCATATGCCTCACCAAGCACAACAGATGAATCAGGTGTGGTGGCAGCAAGCACGGTTGCACAGGTTGCCACACAACAATGCACGTGTCTCTTTTCGGAGACGTATGGTGATGGCAGAGAGGCCTTGTAGTGTGATGGGAGGCAGGTACTGGTGGGAAAGATGCAGATTATGGGACATGAATAGAGAAGGAGTTGTCGGAAGAGAGAAGGGGCTTATATACACATGTCGGAGAGAAAGATTCATTAGTGTCAACTAAAAATTAGTGGATAAGAGGAAAGCAACCATGGAAAATGAAGAATAGGCAAACCAGTCGGTGGGAGAGTAAATAAAATGAGGAAGAATCGCATAGCTGCAAGGAGTGTTTTCTTCTAAAAAATAAATGACGCTACAGAAGATTCAGTACTATAGGAATAGATGATGGCGTGGATGCATGCAGTGTCTAAACAGTTAGTGGGGACATATGACAGCAAATAGAAAGAATTGAGATGATTTGACATGCTTACATGTTGATAGAAATACACATAGTGGGTTGCTCCTATTTAGATATTATAAACAATAGATGTCGGTAATCAGCGCACATTTGATTCGCAATCATGTCTCTAAGATGGTTGCCTTCATTGTTGACTTGATGATTTTGAGAGAGATCACCATCAGGGATGTCCACATAGTTTTCTGGAGGTATGTTATATGTTTGGTTATCTAACCAACCTTCATCTCCCTTATGCAAATGGATGATACTATGCAATATTGCAGCAGCCGTCGACAACTTGACTTGATTCTCTAATGTATGATGTGTTCCTACTTTGAGTAATATGATTCTGTAATATGGGATGGCGGTGATTGAAAAATTCCTTATAGTTTTGGGGTGCACGTCGACCACGCCCAAACTCCTTCAAATGGTACCAAACACCATGATACATTGCAAGAAAGAATGGAGAATTAGCGTAACCACCATCTACGGGATATAACTTCCCTCGGGCACATTAAACCCCTTGTTAAGGGTTGACCTAAGAACATTAGCATGAGTCACAGATCCCTCTCAACCACAAGAGATGAAAGTGAAGTTTAGGTCAAAATCACACATGACCATAACATTCTGGCTGGTTGTCTTCTTCCTATTTCTAAAGGGGGCGGCAAGGTCAACTGTAATGGTCATGGGAACATGAGTCCCATCAATGGCTCCAATACAGTTCTGCAAAGAAAACCAACAAGTTATGATTTTGGTCTCTAAAAAGAAAGCATTGCCATGGGAATATGATTTAGACTGAAGTATTTAAGGAGAAATATGAAAATAGAGGAAGAATCTCGGGTTGGATTGGATTTTTGGATGTACTTGAGCGGGATTTGGAGGCTTGAGAAAATGCTTTGATAGAGCAGGGATAATGTTGAAGAAATTATTCATGTGTCGATGGAATGTGTCGTCGCTGCGCTTGAATTGGACATGGAGGTCTTGATAGGAGGAATTATGAGACAACATCCATAAAAAGGTTGCTACTTTCTTTTTTATTGTAAGTCGGGTATCACGTACCAACTTTTTCCACCGAAGGAAACTAGCTAAAGACCTAATGATACGGGGATTCATCCTAAATGCTACGGAGTACTTGACAATTTTTTACGTGCCCTTCAAGCAACTCTCGTACAACCTCCTTCCCACTTAGGATCGATGTATGGTGGGGTTTTTTTACTCTTGGTTCCCTATCACCCAATAGATGTAGTGCAGGTAAAAGGAATAGCACCATATCGTCATCATTCTTATACTCCTCCTCTCTCTTCCTAATGCGATCACTCATCTCAAATCCATTCCAAGACTAAAAAAGAAAAATGCCGGTAGTTATTAATGCTATAGTGCAACAATAATAGTACAAGGTGAAAACATAAAGATAAACATTAGCCGCTGATGATAAAGATAAACATGAGCTAAATGAGCCTACTGCCATCGACTAAGGGCTAAGGATACAACAACTAGCCAAGCTACAAGAGGATCAGATCAAGCCGAAGCTTGTCATTGAAGAAATCATTTGACTACTAATTCAATTTGTACATAAGCAAATAGTTACTGACTTCTGCTTCGGTACACCCCCCTCCTAAACTCAAACTCGAAACTCAAACACAACAACGGTTGGGATTGTTTCGTACCCCTTCATAATTAAGGGTATGATGGTCTTTATTTAATTAATTAATGAATAATTAAGTCCTACAAGCCCTATAGAATCCGTATGGCCCAGTTATACATGTCACCTACGTATCCATATACGTACATGGCGAGCTGTGCATTGTCTTTGGCCAAAGCACCTATCTAGCTAGCTGCTGCTGCCTACCTCCGGCGAGCACACGCACGGCAGCAACCTACGCTCGCTCATCGCCAAGCAAAGCAACTAAGCAAGCACAATGGCTTTGGTTGGTTTTTCACCGGGCTTTCAGCGCAACCATCCCGTTCGCGCCTTCCTCGCCATCGTAATCTGACCCGGGTACGAGCGGTCCGTGCTGCCGTCGACGTCGGAAGCCGTCGGAGCCGAGCCTCTCGGTGCAGATCGCCAGGATCTTCTGGCTAAGCAGACTGGAGGAGCGGCGCACGTACGGCGTGGGGCCGGGACCGCGGCGCAGCGGGCTTATATGACCGGATCATGTTCCATAAGTTGTTCATATCCGGACGCTGGTCGGCGTTGCCGTGGTCCGTCACTCCGTCTCCTAATAGACAGACTGCAGCACGGACTGCTCGGTAGCAGCGGTAACCAGCTTGCTGGCGGCGTCGGCGTTAGCTTGCTCGACGTGGCATGGCAGGCGCCGCTCCGCGTCGGCGTCGAACTCGTTTCAGCCTCGCAGGTATCGTCACAGGTTGATGAAGATTGAGTTCCTCTCGTACGGCCGGAAGCCGGGATTTATGGCGAGTATTTTATTCGGGCTGCCTAGAACCTCTCCTCTGCTGCTCACGATCGAGGAGAATCGGTCCTAAACAAGAGGATCTACGGTTTGGTGCTTTCGCGTGAATACACGTAGTATACTCGGCTGGATATGGGCTTCAGCAGGCTAACTAATTTTATTACTTTAATTAATTAATTTGGTGAAAAAAAAGTTTGAGTTTTGGGGGAGGGGGGTGTACCGAAGCAAGCCTCATAGTTACTATATCAGGTAACTCGATTAGAGATGCAAGTGGGTAACAATTTGGGTACCCTTTACCCTCTTTAGTTCAAAAAAATGAACTAACTTTAAAAAAATAATGATGTCATTGGAAAAGTTAGTTTATTTTCTTCAACTAAATAGTGTTTTTTTTTCGAAATGGGGTAACACCCCGGCCTCTGCATCGATTGATGCACACAACCCTTTATTACGAGTAGACCATTTACTAAATAGTGTAGAGAGTACCCTAATTGTGGACCATTTACATCTCTAAACTCGATCCATATTTCTCAAACAGAAATATGAAATAATAGTAATACAGAAAGAGAAGGCATGACACGCTAGCTGCATATATCCATCCAAATTCCAGGACCGCTCTATATATGGGTTAATTGGATCTATGCCACTCCACAATTCACCACTTGGAGAAATGCCATTACAAAAACCCAATTTGAAAAAATGCCACTGCAACTCTCACATATCTCTACATATGCCATTTCTTCCAATACCAGTTCATATACAGCTCCTATACTCATGTACATACCAGTATACAGCTCCTATACTCACACACTCCGACGTCGGGGACTCCATTGACAAGCAGCACGTCCTCCAGCCGACTGGGGCGAGCAATGCGGTTTTCCCACCTACCCTCACGCGTTCCGGTCTTATCCTGGCCGTCGAATCCTGTTGGAATCCGTTCCGGTGTCGAATCCTGGCCGTCGAATCCGTTCCGGTGCTTTGTTGCAATTATACATATCCTGGCCGTCGAATCCTGGCCGTCTAAAACCCACGATGGTCGGCCAGGATAAGACCGGAACACGTGAGGGTAGGCGGGATGACATTTTCGCTGGGGCGAGGGTTCAGGGAGAGCCGCGTCGGGGAAACCTTCGGGGGTAGCCATCTCCAAGTGGTGAATTGTGAAGTGACATAGATCCGATTAACCCTCTATATATTGATCACACGCGGGCCGACAGAGCCGAACCACGAGGTGACAGGGCACAGTGACTCACAGTCGGCGGACAGGACGAAAGTCTCGGCGACTCACCTCACTGGCTGATCAAAAAGGAAAGACAATTCCCTCTGCCGACTGCGTCCACAACTTGCAGACGATTACCAAGTGATAAATAGTCGTCCTCGGGCGTCACCTCACCTCACCTGCTCCGGACATACCGTGAGCCTCTCTGACTGTCGGTGGGAGAGAAATAAGAGGGAGATGGGGAAGGGAGGGAAAGGCGAGGCGGTGACCGGCGACGGCGAGGGGGACAACATGGCGGCGTGGCTGGTGGCGAAGAACACCATCAAGATCATGCCCTTCAAGCTTCCGCCGCTAGGTTTGTGTTGTGTCTTCCCGTTCGTTGGCGTTTCTTTGCCAAGTATAAATGGATTTTTGTTAGCACTGGCATGTCACTCTCTCTTTTAGATTATCTTGCCTGCTCTGCCCATGTCACACAAATAGAAATAGGCCCCGTCGACTGCAATTGTCATTTCTGGTTCATGTCACTCTGGTTGGAAATAGCATGATAGCAGAGCACAGCTCAGCTCTTGAATTTGCCTTACAGTCTACACAGCACACATGTATGTGTACAGTGACCAGTGATGAGATTTCAACGTCAATTCTTACATTATGCTGGATGACTTAATCCACATTTCCAGGTCCTTATGACGTTCGGGTGAGGATGAAGGCAGTGGGTATCTGTGGCAGCGATGTGCATTACCTCAAGGTGATGTTATTCTGCAATGCATCCCACACACTAATCTAGCTAGCTCCTCTGTTTTCCTTTCTCTCTCTCATTGACTAAACTGTGATATTTGTTGTTGGATTGCAGGAGATGCGCATCGCGCATTTCGTGGTGAAGGAGCCGATGGTGATCGGGCACGAGTGCGCCGGCATCATCGAAGAACTGGGCGGCGGCGTGAAGCACCTGGCCGTGGGCGACCGCGTGGCGCTGGAGCCCGGCATCAGCTGCTGGCGCTGCAGGCACTGCAAGGGCGGCAGCTACAACCTCTGCGACGACATGAAGTTCTTCGCCACTCCGCCGTACCACGGATCGCTCGCCGACCAGATCGTGCATCCGGGCGACCTGTGCTTCAAGCTCCCTGACAGCGTGACCTTGGAGGAGGGCGCCATGTGCGAGCCCCTGAGCGTGGGCGTCCACGCTTGCCGGCGCGCGGACGTCGGCGTGGAGAAGAACGTGCTGATCATGGGCGCCGGGCCGATCGGGCTGGTGACCATGCTGTCGGCGCGCGCGTTCGGCGCGCCCCGGATCGTCATCGCCGACGTGGACGACCACCGCCTTTCCGTGGCCAAGTCCCTCGGCGCGGACGCCACCGTGAAGGTGTCCACCGAGACGGAGGACCTGGGCGCGGAAATCGAGCTGATCCAGGCGGCGATGGGTGGGGACATCGACGTGAGCCTGGACTGCGCCGGGTTCAGCAAGACGATGGCGACGGCGCTGGAGGCGACGCGTCCCGGCGGGAGGGTGTGCCTGGTGGGGATGGGCCACAACGAGATGACGGTGCCGCTGACGACGGCAGCGATCCGGGAGGTGGACGTGGTGGGGGTCTTCCGGTACAAATTTAGAAGTTTAAACAAATTTAAAAAACGAGATTCTGGGAGAAGCTGATGGAGGGTAGCTTCTGGGAGAATCTGGAAAATAAGCTGAAAAGAAGGGGGCCATGGCCGCTGTGCCTGGACTTCCTGCGGAGCGGCAAGATCGACGTGAAGCCGCTCATCACGCACAGGTTCGGGTTCTCGCAGGGGGAGCTGGAGGAGGCGTTCGAGGTCAGCGCGCGCGGACGCGACGCCATCAAGGTCATGTTCAACCTCTAGAAGTAGAAGCTGCTGCTGCTGTTACAAACCATGGAGATTGTGTCCGCTGTGTGTTGTGTAATAAAATCTGCCGTGGTCTGGGGCTAGTGTAGTGCACCGCAGACTGTGATTCCAAGTGGGTGCGTCCGAACAAATACTGCAGCTTGTATACCTGTGCGTCGACCGGCCGGCATGAGAATGAGATGGTGGAGAGTCGTCGGTGTGTGGTAATACCTTTGGAATAACCGTTTTTTCTTGTTTCTCGCCGATCGTGCATAGAGTATGGACCTCTCTGTTGCTAATTGGTACGCGCCATACTCCTAAGCAGGGAGCAAAGCTGGTCGTGTGGAACTCTCGAGAAGCGCAGCTCCTGGTTTCGCTCCATGCCTGTCACTTGGGTTGATAGCGAAGAAGTCGCCATATAAGTCACTCTTCCTGTCTCTTTACATAACCACACGGCTTCTCGGTCAATTCTTTCGATGTGAACCTTTTCCTCGTTTTAGACTCTCCGTCCTTCTTCCACTCCTCGAAATAGGATTTCACCCCGTTTTATAAATAAAGCCACACACGGCCGAACGATACAAGTTAGTGAGATGACACTCTTACAAAGAAGATCCCGGGATAACTGGACAACATAAGCTGCACCGAAAAACGCCAAGAGGCGAAAAAACAACACAACTACGGATCCAATTAAGAAACCCGGAAGGCCAGAACACAACATGCCATGCCCTAGGACACCTAAGCTTCACGATAGCGCCCTCAGGAGGGTAACGACGCAAAGCGTCGTCGCCACCGAGTCCAACCGGACATGGGTTTTCACCCGAAGCTCTGACACGGGAAGGAGCACCAAGACGACGTCCTCAAGAGGAAGAGCGGCACCCGCAGGCGTCGTCGTCGTCAATGCCGAAGCACAGAGCTTTCGCTCGGTAACTCCCCCTTGACACGAAGAGGGCCCAAGGCACACACGACTAGAACAGCCAACCATATCCGGATCTAGGCGCCACCACAGGGGAGATCGCCTGAGCCACCCGCCGCTGTTTCCAACGTCACCCACATGACCATAGGACGTAGCCACCACCGCCGCCATGGTGCTCGCCGGAGAGACACCCATGCGGACCGCCACCCGGGGCCGCCACCCCGGCGTCCATGCCCCTGCCTACCAAAGACGAAACCCTAGCAACTCCGTCCCGACAAACCCAAGATGGACCCACGAGGGCGCGGCCAGATCTAGGCCCGCCTGGCTCAGATCTGGCCCGCACGCCCACGGCTGCACAAACGGCCGCCGCACCGCACGGCCACCACGCCTCCGACGCTGCCTCCACGAGCCGTCACGCCCGCCATGCCCGTTCCAGGTCGCTGCAGGCCCGCCTGACCCGCTGCGGCCCGGATCGAGCCATTCCTTGCGCCGCCCGTCGAAGATCTCGCTGCCTGGAGGTGGTGCACGACGCCGTCGCCCCGCCGCCCCGGACTCCAGCCGCGCCACCGCAGAGTCCGCCCCGTTGGAGAAGGAGTAGCACCACCCGAGCTGCACCGCTGCAAGTCAGATCCGCCCCGCGCGGACCCCATGCGAGCGGGGAGAAGACGACCCGCCGCCGCCGGCACCACGCGGGCTTTGCCCGGCGGCGCATGCCGGCGGCGGCCGGTGGGGAAGAGAGGAAGGGAGAGGCTGGAGAGGTGTTGTGGTGGTCGCCCCGGTCGCTCCGCGGGGGAGCGACGCGGAGCGTTTCTTTTTCCGTCCTTCTTCCACTTCGTCCTCAAGACTAACTAAGACCAAGCAAAGGGCATAGAAATAGATAGAAACTCTTGAATGTAAATTGAAAATAAATGTAGCCCCAATTCCTTAAAAAATGGTAAGATCTTTGGCGCAAAAAGAAGGAGCGACCGATATTACTACTCGCTCAACTCGCTAAAACTGGAATTTTTTAGACACACAATACAACGCAGATGCTCACATACACGCACGCACACTCACCCCTATGAACGGACGCACACCCTACCCCTATGAACACCTCCGAGAGACCGAGCCAACGGATCGGGTCTTGAGATTGATAAAGTTACCACAGACGCCTCGCTATTGAAGGGAACATCACCTCCCGCTGAAAGAATATTCTGCCTTTATGCGACACACAAGTGTCAAACTTGGAGTTTGAACTATGCTGGGTTGGGGGTACAATCACCCTTCTAACCATCAAACCATAAGATTTTTCACAAAAAAAAAGGATTCTCTGTAATAAGTTGTTGATATTCAACAATTTCGCATAAAAATAATCACATAAATATAAAAATTTACCGATAGTCCATAAGGTAGATCTGCGGCTACTACTACGATGTGAAAAAACCCATAATCCCATGGGAACATCAGATGGAATGCATAGCACGACGGGCAAACACTTCAACATGTTTGGTTGCTTGCATATCATCCAACCATGTCTTGTGGGTGCAAAAAACATGATGTTTGTTTGGCTGAGCCGAGGCCTGTGTTTTCAAAGCAGCCAAGAGTTGGCGCTGGAGGAACTGCCAAATCGGCAGTTTTCGTGGAGCCAAAATTGTGGGAGCGAAATGAGGCATGCGGTCACGCGGAAAGATCGGGAGAAGCCACGTCGCTTAGGGGGCACGCCCCATAAATCCTCTCACCGCTCACTCCCTGTCGTGGTGGTGCACGAACAGATGCCATAGGTAGGCTTAACTTGGGGCCGATGGACGCTGGAGGCACCGGGGAGGGTTAGCGCGTGAAGACGCACACAGAAAACACACACGGACACACACGGTTTTACCCAGGTTCGGGGCTCTCGTGAGAAGATAACACCCCTACTCCTGTTTGTCTGATCTATATATGGTGGATTACAACCGAGTTACACAAGCTGCTCCTTGAGCTGTATGAGATGAACTATGAGCTCTAGGCTCTCTACCGAGTCTCGGAATATCACTCTGGCTCTCTGTTGGCTCTTGGAGAAATGTCTAAAGTGTCTCGTGAGGCAAAGGTTCGTCCAAGCGTCTCCGTAAGAGGAGCCCCTGGTGCTTCTTATATAGGGAAACCCAGGACACAGGGTTAGGGCTGACGTTGGTGCTGGCGTAGGCAGCACTGTGGCCACGCCTGGGCCTCTGACTGCTTCCGTCATGCCTGCGTGGCATGTCCAATCCATCAACTCCTATGCACTGCCCCATGGTACTGCATCGGTCAGCAGCATGGAGGTCCAACTCCCCATACCGTGACCACCGAGTCAAGGAGTAGGCAGCGCGTCATGTCCTGCCAGTAGCAGGACGCCTGCCCCGTGATTGTAGGGACACGACGTGAGCCTTGACCAGGTGCCGAGGTAGAGCTTCATTCCTCCCGATCCGGCATATGCATGCCAGATACCTCATGACTCGGTTTCTCCTTCCCTGCACATAAGAAGAACAAATAAGATTCCGACATATAATCTGTGTGATCCGACATCTGGGTATGTCGGTTGGCCTTGACCCGGTTGACTCCAGGTAAGCCTGTAGGGTATGTCGGTTTACCATTGACTCGGTCAACTCCGAGTCCATGCCCCCCGACACTCCCTCCTCTGACTCCTGTCTTCCACTCCTCCAACAGTCAGCGGTTTCTCTCCCTCTCGGCGACACATCCGAGTACGACAGTGACATTGGCGGTGGAAGATACGCCCGAAGACCTCCACATCCTCCCTCCGCACATCGTTTATCGGCACTCGTGACATCACCACCATAATTTCGATTCTTCCGGCAACATCACGGTATTTCCTTGATCCTCTGTTAATACGGTTGTATGAATGCAGATGTGTGCTTATTTATCACATCACAGTAGATTAATTCGTCTTGTTAGGGTTTCTTGCCCGATTTGGGGATATATCTATTTATACCTTCAATTCGGCGGGTGTGGACGTGTGGTTGGTAGTTATTCTTGGCTTAGGGATTCCATTTGGATATATTGCTTGCTTATGTTCATCTTAGACCGTCTAGTACTTCTTCTCGGTTTAGGGATAGATTTCATGCCGAACTGATTTGGGGATTTTCTCTATTTAGGGCTTATATAGGGTTTTTGGCTTTTTTCTTACTCAGTTCCATCTTAGTTCGATGATTAGTTCGTATGTTTGATGGAAGATTTGAATGGTAGCATGGATTGCATGGCCATTATAATGATTGGGGATTTTCTCTATTTAGGGCTTATATAGGGTTTTTGACTTTTTTTACTCAGTTCCATCTTATTTCGATGACTAGTTCGTATGTTTTATGAAATATTTGAATGGTAGCATGGATTGCATGGCCATTATAAATTTATAATTGATATATTCCCGGAAATTCACTTTGGTGCCCGGGAGCATATGCTCCCGGTATTTTCGAAAAAATATAAAAAATAAAAAACTGTTCAAAAAATTCCGAAAAAAATCATGCACGTACCTGAGCATGGTGAGCATCTTCGTGACAAATTTCGTACCGAAATGACACCGTATGCGCCCTGGGCAAAAATGGCAAAATTCTGACAGCAAATTCAAATTTTCGGATCTCATTTGCTGTCAGAAATTTGTCATTTTTGCCCAGGGCGCATACGATGACATTGCAGTGCGAAATTTTTCACGACGATGCTCACCATACTCAGGTACGTGCATGATTTTTTTCGTAATTTTTTGAACGGTTTTTGTTTTTTTAAATTTTATCGAAAATACCGGGAGCATATGTTCCCGGGCACCAAAATGCCGCTCTCATATATTCCAACAAACAATGCACGTAGAAGAACTACCCAAAAGAACCAAAAGCAAAACTGAATCACGACCCAAACCATTTCGTAGGCTGGCGGCCCACTATAATCTATCGCTTGAGATCGCAGTTTGGTAAGCCCAATAGTGCGGAGCTGCTGAGTGATCTGGGCCTTTGGGCCGCCCACCTGCCACTCACCTAACGCAGTCAAGAAGATGCGGGCCCGTCGTCCCACCGAGTCATGCGTAGGAGTAAAGACGAAGTATCGGAAAAGAAGAAGGAAAAAAAAGGGAAAGGTCAGGTCGCTGTACTGCTCCTCCCCCACCCCAGGAGAAGCAGAGCAGACATCCGGCGAGAGCGACGGACGGACGGAGCTGCTTCTTCGCAATGGTGGCGGGATCTCCGCGCAGCTGAGCAAGCCACCAGCATCCGTACCGTCTGCTAGGTGAGCTCGCTCGCTCGCTCTCCTCACAGATTTGTCGGAACGCGGATCTCCTAAAGGAAATGCACCACTCATGACAAGGTTTTGGTAATTGGAGCCATTTCCGCAGAGAGCTCGCCACCGGCGGCGTTGAGCGAAGGACTACTACCAGGCGGGCGTCCTGTGACAGACCGGCAACTGCTCTCTAATCAGGAGATGGCGCACGTTTCGTTCAAATCCAATGAAGTGGACAGCGTGCCCCGGTGGTCGGAGTACTTAACCGCCGAGGAGTCATCTCCCTCAGCCTCAGCAAGCTGGAGGACCATGGGCGTCGACGGGCCGCAAGCTTCCGCGGGTGGCCAGAGACATCTTCAGATGGAGCCAGTGGTTCAGCTCTCCAAGGTCGCGGAAGGGTTGCTGGCCAAGATGTACAGGCTCAACAGCATCCTGGACTACCCAGATCCAAACACTCACACATTCTCGGAGGCATTTTGGAAAGCTGGTGTTATGCCGAATTTCCCCAAAATTTGCATCACCCTGTCGAAGAAATTTCCAGAGCACCCGAACAAGCTGCAGCTTGAAAAAGTAATAATCTCAATCACCGGGATGTCTTTTTTTTCAACCTGGAATTCGCTTAATATTATGGGATTCTGCTTTGCAGGTAGACAAGTTTGCTCTTGATGCTTTGAATGAAAACGCGGAAGGTTACATGCAAAACCTAGAGCAATGGATCATGGTATGTGCCAATTACCAAGTTTACCAATTAATTGTATATTCATGGTTAATTTTTTTTGTAATTACTATACTGAACTACAGGCTAGTGTCAGCTTGAAATGGTGCTACATTTAACTACTCTACTTCAGTATAATGCATCTAGAGGAAATTGATCCTTAGTACAAATAATATACTACATTACATTGCATCTCTTACATTGAAGAAAAGACATGCCTACATGCATTGTACTTCTATTCTTATTTTCACATTTTACTAATTTTCTTTTGATTTTTTTCACAACACTAGTTGCTTCTTGATTTGCTGGAATTTCGTGAGCAAGTGCTGCGACTAATTTTGGATCTGAGTAGTACGGTCATAACCTTGCTGGTAAGGAAACACAGTCTTGTCTGAAATAACTTCCTATCGTTTCTTCCTCTGTAAATAATGGCATTTCCACTATTTTCACAGCCACACCAGAACTCTTTAATTCTACATGCTTTTATGGATCTTATTTGCTCATTTGTGCGAGTCAACCTTTTCTCTGACAAGGTAATTTTAACCTTCCTCCTGTCCTTGATTGAAACATGTAACCGCTCAAGATACTCTGTACCTTTGCTTTTGTACTAACATAATGCTGCCTGGTGTTCTGATTCACAGATACCAAGAAAGATGATCCTCCAGGTTTACAACATCTTGCACATCATGCTAAAGGGTGGACGTGATTGTGAATTTTATCATCGGTAAGGTGGTAGGAGTACTAAGTTGTTGTAAATGCAAGTGCTCATCACCTTTCAAAACCTTTTTGTATTATGGTGTATTTTTTCTAATTGGTTTAAAACATTTGCTTGGTTCAGGTGCTAATATTGTAGTAATACATGGATACCCTATATATTAATTGCTCAAACAATGTATGCGTTCATGATAATCGATTAGTGCGCAAGTAAAAGACAAACATGATACGGTAAAAAAAAAACATGTTGGCAATGCTATACTATAATGCAAAATCTGGAAGCCAGAATGTGCTGCCTTTTCAGTGCTGAGTTGCTAACTCTTCTGTAGCTTATCCGCAAATATACACATGAATCTGTTCTTACGAAATTTAAATATCATTAGCGGTGCTTGTTTTTAAACTGTTAATCTTATGATTGTTAGGAATACAACTTATGCACTTGCTATTGAACTGGATCCCAGCGATATTTATTGTTGGGTCCGGTTGCTTCACAAATTTTGTCACACTAACCGAACAAAACCCTGTTATATATATAACTCCTTTGTAGCTGCTTCTTCACTAATTCTGATTATTTTTATTATGTACAGGTTGGTTCAGTTTGTAGATTCTTATGATCCACCTGTCAAGGGATTGCACGAGGATCTCAATTTTGTTAGCCCACGTATAGGCGAGGTGATACCATCTGCTTGTACATTCCAATAGTAATAACTAGGTAGTGAGGCTTCATGAGTTGATGTAAAGTGTTCACCCTAAGTTACTAGCCGTGCAAGTCTAACTCCTCAGTCACTCAAGGCTACAAGTCCATGATTGTAGAAGGCATCGCAGAAACTGTTTTTAGAGTCACAGTCAGGATTGTCTAGCACATCTTTGTAAGGCTAGTTGTTTTGATATATTATCTGTTCTGCTTGGTTGCGATCTTCCATGATTTGTTCGTGTTAGGGTCATTCTTTATGTCACATGTGGTCACACCTTTATTACATATGCATTACTTTGTGTTGAACTGTTGATCCTTTTATGTGCTTTTACGAATTGTTTTTGGCCCTCAGGTTCTAGAAGCTGTTGGCCCAATTATCTTTCTTTCAACTGATACAAAGAAGTTAAGAAATGAAGGGTTCCTCAGTCCATTTCATCCACGGTATCCTGACATCCTTACAAACTCTGCTCATCCCATGGTTAGTACTGAGTTGCTTCACTGGCACTGACTAGAAATGAATACATGTACTTTCCTTGTTTGGCCAAATACCATAATGTAAGAGGTATTTAAATTCAAGTCTTAACATGATTCTGTTTCTTTGCAGAGGGCCCAAGATCTGGCTAATGTGACATCATATCGTGAATGGGTTCTTCTTGGATATCTTGTCTGTCCGGATGAACTACTCCGGGTGACCAGTATAGATGTCGCGATGGTACATTCTGTGCCTTTCTTCTTTTATTTGCCGTGCTTGACACATGCGAACTCAGTAGTTGTTATGGCGTTTCATGGTTTTCTGTCTGTACCACCTTACACTCACTCACGCTGGAATATACTTCATCATGTTTTCTCCAGAGAACTTTATCATTATACTACTTCTGTTGTATCCTACTATCTGTAATTCATTTATTTTGTGTGTTCTTCAGGTTGTTCTTAAAGAGAACTTAGTACTCCCGTTGTTCAGAGATGAGGTGAAAATCAAAGTTCATGTGATGGCTACTGTTAGTTTTTGTTGTTTGCTATACTAATTTGAGCTTTCATTTGTTTATGTAGTACATCTTACTTCATGAGAACTATCAACATTATGTCCTTCCAAAAGTTTTAGAATCAAAGAGAATGGCTAAATCTGGACGTACTAAACAAAAGGAAGCTGATATGGAATACAATATTGCAAAACAGGTTGAGAAAATGTTAACGTATGTCGTTCTTCACAACCCCATCCCCTCTACTTTGACCTCTGCTCTGAGATTTGGAACAGAAAGGGATTTGGCCTTTTCGGTGAATTTGAGCCATTTACCTTCACTAACTTATGGAAATCTGTCTGCATATTCCTGTCATTTCTGTTTGCCACAAATCCAAAGATCCTCTTTGCATAAGAGGCAACATATTTCTGGTCAATTCATTTTCTAAAAAAGTGGGTTCTTTTGACCTTCATTCGCAGGGGATGAGTTACTCTCCTCAAATAAAGATTTCCTCCCTTGTGCCTAGCATTTTCTTTTACCTAACACCTCTCTATGCTGTATCGACTGACTGCAGGGAAGTGCATGAACAGGCATTGGTGGCGTGTGATGCTATACATCATGAAAGGAGAATTCTTCTTAAGCAGGAAGTTGGAAGGATGGTATTGTTTTTCACAGATCAACCTAGCCTCCTGGCGCCCAATATTCAGGTTTGGTACCAAATATCTCTGTCATAACAGATAAGCTTGCAAACAAAATCTCTTCTGATATTAAAACTTGAATGACGTCTTGACGCTATTTTTTATATTAGTCTCTTCGAGTGTTATTGCTTCTGTGTCTTGGTGACAGAGAAGCAAAAAATAACCACTTATTTAGGGATGGAAGCTATATGAGAATTATCTGGATTTTAAGTAGTTAGTTTATCAATAAAGGGGCTGTGTACAAATTAAACTAAATTTAGGCCAGTTGTCGGTAACATTCTCATGATCCTAAAATTCTTGCAGATGGTATTTTCTGCTCTTGCTTTGGCACAATGTGAGGTGGTTTGGTACTTCCAACATGTAGGGATTGCGTCATCAAAATCTACTAGAGGGAGAACTGTCGACATTGTTAGTAATTTCATTCATTTTGTCTTGGAGACCTTAATCTTTGTTTCCTTCTTTCTAACTTTGTCATCAAAACTTTCAGGATGCAACTGACCCAACCATTGGTTTCATACTAGATGGAATGGGCAAACTTTGTTGCCTGGTCCGTAAATATATAGCAGGTTCTTCCAGGCCACTTTCCATTTGAAATTTTGCTCTTCTTTTTGTCTTTTATGCTATGTGCTGTAGGGAAATAATGCATGACGATTTATCTTTTTGATCGAAAACATGATGATTTATCTTACTAATGTTATATCAGATGAACCCAACATCTGTGCACCTTCTTGTGCTTATCACTTAACATCTTAAACATATCTGGTATAGGATGGCCTGACAACACTGGAGATCTATATGGTTCATTCTTGGTTAAATAATGCCGCTTGGGGTCTTATTGCCAGCTTGTTTTCTTATAGCCTCCTGTGTCTTGCATATTTTGGTTGGAGAATCTTTTTGCCATGACATGCTATTTTTTTCCTTTATTCTTTTTCTAAATCCTAATCTTGATAGGATTTTCCATAAGTAGTTTGCAGCAAGATATCCCTAGATTTCTCTGTCCAATTCATATTTTTAGGTAGTGGTGTCTATTTTGGCTGTTGTTAGATTGCTCTGTTGAGAAATAACATGACCTGCTGTTGGAGTTGCAAATGAAACCTTGGATGGATTAAACAATACTGTTCCAGTATATGTGGATTGCACTAGCCATTCCTATCAGTTCGGACTTTTGGGATATATATTTTTTTTTTGCAAAAAGGACCATGGCATTGAAAGAAACACCCAGCAGTACAAAGCACCTCAACAAAAACGAAAATTACAACAAGATCCTTGAGATGCCCTTCGTCTTCAACCTCCAGACCGTGTCGACGGCGCGCCGCCGCTGCCGCTCCTTCCAGAGCCGGCCGTTGGTGGTTGCGGACGGGAAGTCGCCGAACGGGTCAAGAAGACCACATCCGTCCCAGAGCCGAAGAAGAAGGTGAACCGCCGATGAAGCTCCATGACGATCCGGAGACCGCCACCGCCAAAAGAAATCCTCGAGAACCACACCACTCCCACAACTTTTGGGATAGTTGGCTAGTGCATGAAACATGACATGGTATCAGAGCCGAAGGTCTCGAGTTCGAATCCTGGCTTTCGCAATTTATTAAAAAAGTTGCTGGTAGCCCCCCTTGTGTCCAAGTATAAGCCTATCTTATGCCATACCTCTGAGACTTGTGCGCCGTCGCTCTCTTCCGGTTGCACGTGTTGACTTTCTGCGTCACACGTGAGAGGGCGTGTTACAGTATATGTGGATTGCACTAGCCATTCCTATCAGTTCGGACTTTTGGGATAATTGGCTAGTGCATGAAACATGACAAATACCATGTTTCTGATATTTCATATGTCCCACAACTAAAAGATGTGAAAGCGCTGTTTCAAACTGTTGGTCAAGCAAAAGAAAAGAACCTTGCTACGGGCCGTTATTTATCTAGAAATTTGACGAATTGTCTGTGTCGAAATTCTGCATTTAATACTAATAGTTAATAAGAGGTGATAATAGTTGGCTAATAGGCTTTCATACATGCCCTCAAGAAGGTTATGAATTTCAGTGTTGGAGGTTGGTCCTTCTTAATGCTGTACATTCAGTTATGCTTGGACAATAAAAAATATTCCATAAATATATCTGGTAAATTAATAGTATAAGACAGTGATCCTTACCACATTCAATACTATATTCTCCTTTCAGCAATAAAAGGTTATGCATTGTCATACTTATCATCTTGTGCTGGAAGAATACGGTTCTTACTTGGTACCCCAGGCATGGTTGCTCTTGATCTAGATGCTACACTGAAGGGCCTGTTCCAGCAAGTTCTCCATTGTCTGGAGAACATTCCAAAGGCGCAGGGGGAGAGCGTCCCTGCAATAACTTGTGACTTAACTGTAAGTGCTTCTCTGAGATTATTATGTTAATAACACAGGTCGCACATGGGCTAACTCTACTAATCTTTACCTTGTATAATTGATGGGCACACGTACACAAACATGCAGCTGTGCACTCTGCACTTGCAGACACACAATTTTAGGTTAGAACCAAGTTAGTTTTCTGTTTCTATTTTTTCGTACACTTGCAGTTGCAGAGTAAATAATCAATCAAGAATTTTCAGTGTCCCGACAATTTCTCTCCAGTTTCCTTTATTTTTATGTTCTATCGCTTATAGTTCAAGGTTTCTCAAGATATTGTAACCCAAAATAGTGGGCATGACTTTAATGGGGTTCACTTCAACATACACGCTGTCAGGGATAATTTTCTTATAGAGTGCTGTTGCTGGGATCTGCACACAGAAAGAGCTTGCTTGCTTGTCTTTAGATTCATTTTTCTCATTTGTGGATGATTAGTTTTCCCATTTTTCATTTGCTAATGATGTCATCATTTTAATCATGTTTTACTGTGTCTGAGTACATTCTGATTCTTGTACTGTAAAAAATGGTGAAAGTAAACAATATTATCCACTGATTGTTGTTACTTGTACATGGAAGGATTGACGTATGCAAGAAAAATGTGCACTAAATGTATACGTACATATGCTAAATATTTCATGTAGTTTCTTTTAGGATTTTCTAAACCTGTTAATCCAATGGTACAGGATTTGCGCAAGCACTGGCTATCCATTTTGATGATTGTCACATCTTCACGATCCTCTATAAATATAAGGCACTTGGAGAAGGCTACTGTGTCTACTGGAAAGGAGGGCCTGGTCTCAGAAGGCAATGCTGCATACAGTTGGTCTAGGTGATCGAAAGTTACCGTTTTGAATTGAATAGTTCATTACCGACATAGATGGTGCAGTTTTTCTTAGCTATCAACTTTGGGATTAGCAATAGTACTTACTGGAATTGCAATGCCATAAATTTCCTGAATGATCTGAATCTCTTGCACTGTTCTACATAATTTAATAATCAGACCAGGCTAACGGTAATCCAGATAGTATGATATCAGCTGGTTTCTTTCTAACATGTATCGGTCTTAATGTTGCTGTGGTACTAATCTGTTGGGAGTAAATTGTCTAGTTGTTTCCACAAAAAATGTGGATCCCAAGATCTAATTCTTCTGGAAGTTTGTATCTCACTAGATTTTACTTGTTCTACAGATGTGTGGATGAACTTGAGAGCCAACTTTCCAAACATGGAAGTCTTAAAAAGCTGTACTTTTATCATCAGCATCTTACAACTGTAAGTGTAATTTTTTTATATTTGCTATGCTATTATTAATATTTGCATTTTTATTTTATTTCAACTAACTAGACTTTTATTGGTGTTAACAAGTTGAATTTTGCTGGAATCTTGCAGGTCTTCAGAAACACAATGTTTGGTCCAGAAGGCCGTCCACAACATTGTTGTGCATGGCTCGGAGCAGCTTGCAGTTTTCCAGAATGTGCTTCTGCAATTATTCCTGAAGAGGCTAGTATTTCAACTCAATATGTCACTTTGTGCATTATTATGATGCTTAATGCAACGTGAATATGTGCTTTTGCAAAATAGTCAGCTACGACGAATCGTGAAAGGACAAGGCTATGCATCACGGTTGATCTTTGCTTGGACAGAGGGCCTTTAATAGTTTCTTTTGTTGGAAACTGCAGGGGAGGCCCTGGCAGTATAGTTTTGTTGATAAAAAACAAAATACCGGGCGAGCTACTCCCCTTGTTCTGAAAAATGAAGACTCTAGATATTCATGGACATCAATAATTGTACACATTACATGCTAATTGAACTCCTATAAATACAGTTCAACTATGATGTTAATATATGTTAACATTCCTCCGCTATGTACTACACCTCTCCTCATTTGGAAATATTGACTATTGAATGTTAACACAGGTTAACAAGATTGGCAGAGATTCTATCTCATATGTCGAATCCCTTATCGAGTCAATCATGGGTGGACTGGAAGGCTTGATAAATATTCTTGATGCAGAAGGTGGATTTGGTTCATTGGAGATGCAGGTAGAGAATTTCTGAGCTCATATTGATGGTTTCGTCTATATGTGGGCTGCGTGCTTAACGCTCTCACTTCCAAACTCTTCAGCTTTCACCAGAGCAAGCAGCTCTACGATTGAATAATGCAACAAGAATCAAAGCTGTTCCAGGCTTGTTACCACCAGGGAATGAGAGCTATCCTGATAATAGTTCTTCGGTTAAGATGTCAGTCAATGCTACTCCCCTTAATTATTTAAATACTATTGGGTTTCCATAACGTTTTGTGGATGTACGAAAATAGGCTGGAAGCTGCTATGCAAAGGCTGACAAGTTTATGTTCGGTGCTAAATGATATGGAGCCTATTTGTGTTCTGAACCATGTTTTTGTTCTCCGGGAGGTTCGTAAATTTATGCTCCTCTATTTTTGGATATTCTCTTGCTATTTCACAGCACATACATCAATATCACATCTTCTTATATTAAGAGCTTGTTTAGGTTACCTCTTTTCATTGTTGAAACGAGGAAGATTTTGATGCCTATATTTACTTTACCTTGGATTGGAACTGTATATATGTTACGGTATGTGGTAATGGTAAAATTGATGGTTGTACATGAGTGTGAAGCTAGTAGCCTTTTCGCTGTTGTTGTGAAGATACCCGTGTCCCGTGATAATATTATTCTCCTGTAACATAATAATCTTAAGATGAAAAATATAACTGCACAATACAAGTATCTTATTCTGGAAGGTCAGTTCACCTTTTGTCTTAATGTTTGTCTTCGATTCCAGAATATAATGTTTACTTATGTTATTTATTTCCATCAGTAGGTATGAAAGCGTCCTTGTTTGACGTACTTTTTATATTTTATATTTCACAGTACATGAGAGACTGCATCATAGGAAATTTTAGGAGAAGGTTCCACAGCATGATTCAAACTGATAACTGTCTTCAACGACCATCAATCATAGAGTCTCTTCTAAGAAGACACCTGAGCATCATCCATCTAGCAGAGCAGCATATCAGTATGGACCTTACTGAAGGTATACGGGAAGTGCTCCTAGCAGAGAGTTTTACTGGGTTGTTCTCGAACCTGCAAGTATTTGATAGACCAGTAGATACGAACGGAGGCGGATCTGCCATAGAGCAAATATGTAATTGGTACATTGAGAACATAGTTCGGGATGCATCTCGCACTGGAGTTGTTTTTGATGTAACTCATAACTGCTTCAGGAGCTCACAGCCCATTGGTGGTGGGCATTTAGCAGAATCATTTACAGATAAAAGAGAACTCAAAGCATTTGTTCGTCTTTTTGGTGGTTATGGAATAGACAGAATGGATAAGATACTTAGGGAACATACTTCTGCTCTATTAAATTGCATCGATTCAGCTCTGAGGTCGAATCGTGATGCATTAGAAGGCTTGGCTGGAAGTGTAAATTCTGGTGACAGGATTGAAAGAGATGCAAATCTTAAGCAGATAATTGACATTGAAACTTTGGCCGACTTCTGTATCCAGGCAGGGCAGGCAATAACTTTTCGTGAGCTGTTGGTAGAAGCTGTCGGAGCGGTTCTCGAAGAGAAAGTACCTCTCATATATTCTCTACTTAAGGGAGTGACTATGCAGTTGCCAGACGAGGTACCTGATAAAAATGAGATCATTAGACTGAGAAGGGTTGCAAGCAGTGTTGGTGTCGGTGACAAACATGATGCTGAGTGGGTGCATTCTATTCTGGCAGAATATAATTCTGCTAATGATAATTCTTGGATCCTACTCCCATATCTTTGTTCTGCATTTATGGTGTCGAATATGTGGAGCAGTGCCGTTTATGATGTCAATACAGGTGGCTTCAGTAACAATTTGCACTGCCTAGCAAGGTACGAAGTTGGTTCCTATTGGTTATATATGACTGCAAGAGGGTTTTATTTTTCTGGAAACTAGAATAGGATTCCCTTCTATCAACAATACATGTACAACGCTAATTTCCTAAAGATTTCATTGTGTTCATACAATGTTATCTCATAATAGAGGGTATTGAGAATTGCAAGTTGCATATGACTATCCTCTCGTGTTTGTGCAGGTGTGTTAGTGCTGTGGTTGGAGGAAGTGAATACACCAGGATAGCAAAGGAACAGCGAATGAGTTCTCTTTCAAATGGTCATACAGATGAGCTGCAAGAGCCTGAATTACTTAGCCGTGCCTCAGCTGAATCAAATATTAAATCTGCTATGCAACTGTATGTGAAATTATCCGCAGGGATAGTCCTGGACTCATGGAATGACACTAGCAGGTAATATACCTTGTCTGTCCTACTTGTTTGAAAATCGTTCCTATGTAAAATGGATGTACATTATACATCCAGTGCTCCCCATTCTTGCATCACTTTGTGCACAGCATTTTTTTGGGTAGGGTTGTCGTATACACATACTGGTGCTAGAATCTGGTTGAATTCCTGGTCATGATGGAGTGATGGACATTGGACGCTGTACTAGACGCAACCTATACTAGGCGTAAATCCAGATAAGGCATATTGCTTATTGTTTTAGTGCTAGTATGCTGTCCAGCATGATAATGATGCACTTTATTTGAAAAAAAAAACCATGTATATTCTTATCCTGAGTACAATCATTTACGCAAAAACTAAATCAAACGATTACTATCTTTTACGCTACATACTATCTAGGCAGGTGAGATTTTTGCGTCCAATTGCTTTGGAGGGCTACACTTGTATCAATTCTATTTATTGACAGCCAAACTAGATTTTTGGAGTGCTAGTGATTTTTTAGTTCGTGTTGGTTACAATGTGCTTCCAACCGATCCTTGTCAATTTTTGCTGATTTTTATATGACCTTAATGCAGACCGCATATTGTTCCAAAGCTAATATTCCTCGATCAACTCTGTGAGCTGTCCCCCTACCTCCCAAGGAGCACCTTAGAAGCTCACATCCCGTACACCATTCTGCGTTCGATCTATCACCAGCTGTACGGAGCCTCCAAAATGGCTTCAGAACCAATGGAGCCATCCCCAAGGCTATCGCCTCTGATTTCTCTGGCGCACGCATCCCCATCAATGAGGCCCAACCGACCGGACACGACACCCAGGTCTCATACTTTCGAGTCGGGCTACCACAGCTCATCTGGCTCCCATGACGAAGGCTACGAGGTGGATCGAAGAACCGGAGAGAGGCAACTACGAAGTATGAGGCGTTCCGGGCCACTCGACTACGGTGCAAGCAGGAAAGCGAAGTTCGTGGAGGGTTCAAGCTCTGGAAGCCACGGGACTGGTTCGCTACAAAGGTTTGCTGTGTCAAGATCTGGCCCTCTGTCCTACAAATAGCCTTCTTGTTTTTTTTTTCCACATCAGGACCATCTTCTGTGCTTGCCTCGAGAGAAATGCAAGCACTGTATCTATTACTGAGCCGATGAATCTTGCTTGAGCAGATGCCTATTCTTTGTAGTTTGTTAACTCAAATGAGAACACATGGAAGATGTATTCAAGTTGTATCTAGTACGTACCTATAGTGTTCCTGTAACAAATGTAAACTCAGGCTCGACTGCACCGTTGGCAGAACTGATCTGAACCTGCTAGCGTGTGTGAAGTGTACTATTACTAATAAAGTTTGTTTAGATTGTGTAAGAATATGAACATTTTTACATTAAAAGCAAATTTCTATTTTCATTGTTATATTATCCTTTCAACCCCTTTTTAGGATCTCTTGGAAACTTGAATACTAGCAAACTATCCCCTTTTACACTGGATAAAAAATGATACATAATCTATGGCTTACAGCTCCATCATTACTGAGAGAGTACCCAATTAATGTTTCCTTCGCTTAGGCCTTCCAAAATGTGTGTTTTTAACGGTGCAAAATTCAGCCGGTGTCAAACAAGAAATTCTGTGCATCCAGGCTTATCGCCATTTCAAGGCACGCCTGTTTAATGGGCCGGCCTGAACTGACACGTCTTCGAGTTAGCCCGCCTGATTTTCAGCCTTTCTTGGTTGTTTCTGGGCCATTTTGGGCCTTCTAAGCCACTTATTTGAAAAATACAGAAAAATATATAGTAAATTCTAAAAAAATAATAAAAATATAAACTGGTCGTGCCTGGAAATGGTGACGAGCTTGAGCCATTGCAGTCTGAGGGGTCATGGCCCGTTTATTGGTGTGTCGTGCCGGTTCTATGTCTAGCCAGCCCGCGTGCCTTGAAATGGCGATAAGCTTGGCACCATCTTGGGCCGCTTGCTGACGCGACCCGTTTATTGGCGTATTGTGTTGGGCCTATGTTGAGTCGGCTCTTGAGACACAACCTAGATGGCTAGCTATACTAGCATGGACGTATCATCACGAGCGAGAAAGCAGTGTTATATGGTGGGTGACTCATGAGTTCATGACATGCGTACTAGATCGGTGGAATCAGTAGACTTGCACATAGAGGAGGAACTGTAGCATGTAGGAGGGTCTTAGATCCAAATCAGACATCCTACCTTGATAGGAAAAAACCAAGGAATTCAAAGTATCGCATGCAAATATTCTGAGATTTAGAGAGACAACTTGCCAGTTAGCTATTTTCAGAGGAGCCTCAAGCTCGAGATCTAGGGTTTACAAGACGAACAACTCGCCAGCCAAAACAACGACAACTAGGGTTTAACCGGAAGGTAAAGGGATGACCCTTACAAGCTCAAATCCGAGCTAAATATATAGGAGAACCGCGACAAACAACATAGCAGGTGAAGGAACAAGTCCAGGTGTAAAGTGGTCATTATCGGAATGCAAAATGTGAGCGTTGGAGTATATATGGCCGTCCGATGGAAGATAAACGCCATCCGGAGCTTGGTTTTGGCGTGAAGTGTTAATGATCGACGATGGCGTTGGATCGATGATGGACAGTTTAGAATGAAAGTGACAACTCCGTTAAGGGATTTAGTCTTCAATAATACAATTCTTCAGGTTTCAGGCTTCCTACAATTCCCCGGGGTTGATAGACGACTTTCCATCGAGGCGTGAACGTAGGAAATACCTTTTGGATGAATGCAGAGTCTTCCCAAGTGGCGGGATTCTGGCGGTAGGTTGATCCATTTGATTAGTCATTGGACTGCTAGTGTGTTGATGATGCCTTGCTTGTGAGGTATTAATTTGCGTTCGAGTACAACTTCATGACGAAATTTGATGTTGCCCAGTTTGTCAAGCAGTGTCAGAGTGGGGGGTGGGTACTGCTACTAGTCCAAAGTGCTTCTTGAGTTGTCTCATATGGAAGGCATGATGAAGTGTACATCTTTAGGGAGCAGAAGGTTATATGCAGTTTGGCCAACTGCTCTAGTACACGAAAGGGCACATAAAATTTGTTGTGTAGCTTAATGCATCTGCAAATATCGAGGGAGGGGTTGGACTTTGAGGTATACCATGTCACCTACTACCAGTTCCGTGTCACTTCGGTTTTTGTTTGCAAAATGTACCATTCTTGCCTGGGCTTGTTGAAGATTTTTTTTATAATTTGTTCGCATGTTGCCTTCTCAGTAGCGACATCCTGAACCTTCCAAAGTTCCACTAGGAACATTTCGGTAATTTGAGAGGAGTTTTAAGTCCATACAAAGCTTGAAATGGAGTCATTTTATAGGATGTGTAGAAACTTGTGTTATACCACCATTCAGCAAGAGGGAGCGAGGAACTACATTTTTTTTTGGCTGAGAAAATGTCATACATCTCAAATGCGTCTCTTCAGTTTGGCCATCAATTTGGGGGTGATAGCTAGTGCTCAAATGGAGTTTAATTCCCAAATCTTTGAAGAGTTCTTAACACACGTGATTCTGTCCTGTTAGTGACAATCATATTAGGCAAACTTTGCAGTTTGAATATGTTATCTATAAAAAGCCTTTACTAATGTCTTGAGTGTAATAGGATGCTTGAAGTGAGCATATTTAGCATAATCAGGAACACCGACGGAGGATTTTACGAGTGATCCCAACTCCTTAGTGACCGAGTTTCATCCGTCGCCAGAATCAACTTGAGTCTGATACCAATTTATAGGCTAGCACTAAGGGATTTAAAGCAACACATATTCAAAGAGACAACTTGTTACTTATGTACTTTCAGAGGAGTCTCAAGCTTGAGATCTAGGGTTTACGAGACGAACAACTCGCCAGCCGGACAACGACGGCTAGGGTTTAACCCAAAGGGTCCTATCCACAAACAACATAGCTGGTGAGGGAATAGGTCGATGTGTAAAGTAGTTGTCGGAATTCAATAGTGTCTGTTGGATTAGATATGGCCGTCCGATGGAAGATGAAGCCATTCGAAGCTTGGTCTTGGCGCTAAAGTGGTAGAGACGAGGGGCGTTGCATCGACGATGGACGGGTTCGGAATGAAAGTGACAACACTGTTAAGGGCTTCCTGGCATGCCTCTCCCGTCCAAGGCCAGGAGCTGGGATTCGGCGGCATCTTCGCCGCCGGCGCCGATTCGGGACCCGGATGCGTTCATGGTCGCCCCCGAGGGGGGAATCGAACCCCCGAAGGGTGACGGCTTGGGCAGAGCTGAAACCAACATATCGGTGGGATGGAGGGCCACTGGCCGGATCTGGAGTTCTCGGTGCCTATCCTGCGAGGTATCCTGTCGCTAGCTCCGATATGGAAGGTGCCAATGGCGCGGTGGGCCTTCGCCACGGAGACAGGAGTGGGGCTGTGTTGCCGATGGGGCGCTCCGCTTCTCCTCTCCGCGTCCGGTCGGCTGACCCGCTGGGACCGACAGGAGGCGACGACATTGTCCAGTCCAGTGGCTCCACGAGGGGCAGGCGGCGTCTCATGGCCTCATGGGGCTAGCTCGTTCCACCCTCATCAGGTGTCGCGACTCATGGACCCGGCTGGTTTTGGTTGTTGATCATGACGATCTGCGTGCGGGCGATGCAGCCTCGGTTCGAGACCATTGTGAAGTCAGCACTGATGGCAGTAGCGGTACAATTCTTGTTCCTGATTCCCACATGACAGCCTCGTCTTTGATCTTGGCGAGGAGGGAGGGCACGGAGGGTTGTGCACCATCGAAGATGCCGGGATAAGAGACATCCAGATGCAACCTTAATCCCGCAGTATGAAGAAAATATGACTAAACAGACTGAATTGTGTAGACAGAGAGCAAACAACCCATTGGGCAATGCATGGAGATAGGAATACTTCGTTTTCTCATCATGCTGTTCTCAAGCGTAGGAGAAGAAATAGGATTATGTCTTGGCATGGAGATGCTCGCAATCTGGACATTGTATCGGATGGACAAAGCGGAGAGCATGCCGTTCCCGGCCTACAACGAGGGCTTGACGTTGGCCGTGAAGTTCCTGGCGATTGTCTACGCAACATGCTTGCCTACGGCCTCAACCTCCACGACGCACTCAGGCGCCATGGCCACGTTCGACTTGTTCCACCTTCTCTGCTTAGGCCTATCCCAAGGGCAAGGGGAGCAGTACTGCTAGCAGCAATATTAGCACTTGTGTAGTTGAAGGGTCTGATCTTCTAGAGCCTCTGGGTCAAGTGGAACATGGAATTGTAGGCAAATCTGGTGTTTGCCAACTTACTGTATGCTTTCAGTATTAACAGAGTCAAGGGGCCATATCAATGATGTCCTTGTTCTTGTTAAATACACAAATCCCCTAAAATAGTCATGTGATTATATTGCCACATCCCAAACAGGGACTGCAGCGGTTATGTGGCAATGTTGGAAGCCAAAGATCACAATTCGGTAAGCAGTTCAATTCGCTGCATCACCATTGCGATTTGCATTGCAATTTGAATAGATGATATAATGATATATACCTGTCACCTGAATAAATTTTGATATACTTTATATTTTCTAATCACATGTACGCTTTGCAATTTGATTTGTTCGTTGACCTTGCTATAACAACAATCCTCTAAGGCTGTACTAGTAATGCATATACAAATGCTCCAACAAATCATGATATTACTTATGCCTTTATCTCGCAGAAGCAAAATCCTTGTGGACTTGTGCTTATTTATCATGACCACGTGTTTATCTCCTCTTAGCTTTATACAGTTAAGTTGATTTGCTGATTAGTGTATTTGCAGTTCACGGTTCAATCTGTCCGTGCTACCTCCGCTGGAACTTGAGGTACTTGATGAAGATGAAGAAGAGGAAGGCGAAGAGGGAGATGATGGCCAGGTGTAGGCATGTGACAAGGTTGAAGTAGCGGTCCTGGAGGCCAAGGTAGCCCTCGAGAAACTCCCGCACCGTCTGGTCTGGTTGCCCCGCCACACTGATCAGCTCTGTCCGGTCACCCAGCTGCGAGAACATGAGGCCGTACACCGTCCATGCCGCTGGGTTAGCCCAGTACACCCACCTCCACCATATTGGGATCAGCTGCATCCACGTTGCCACATAGTTGTTGTTCGTTAGGTTAGGCATGCACAATCTATTCTCTCTTTTCTAATTGATTTTTATCTTTCAAGAGAAGTCCAAAATCTGAATTAAACATGCAACCTATGAGTTGTTTATGTAGGAATTCCATGAGACCTAATCTGCCTGTGTTCCCTCTAGCGGACATTTTAATGAAATTGACAAAGATTATGGGGTTAGTCGGCAGAGTGAGACCAGTACCTCTCTTGCGATGATGAAGCCGGAGAAGAGGTTCCAAAATATGAAGATAACAAAGGACAATCCGGCAGCTATTTCAATGTTAGGTGTTAGTGCCACTGTCACCATCCCGTAGAGTGTGTAGTACATGAAGCTTAGCACCATGTAGAAGACAAACCAAAAGAACTTGTCAGCAGTCATCTGGAAGCCAATCATAGGGTATACGATTGACGCAAAGATAGCCACTTGGACAAGCATGTAAGGCAATTCAATTGCCACCTGCAAACAGAAAATCCAGTGTTGAAAGTTTAAAGAACATGCCAAAGCATTGTAGGTTTTGCTTATTTGTTTTACCTTTGAACATAACGATAATGTAATATTACCTGAGCTATGACGTAGGCCAAGGTAGAATACATGCCTGCTGCCTTTTCTCGGTAGAGAACAACTCTCTCCGTTGCCACAACTGGCTGTAAGATGCTGCAGTTCATGAAGCCCAGAAACAGTGCTGATCCATATACCACTCCTAATATGTTGAATAAATCTTGCTCCTGTTTTCTGTAGCATAGGAGTACCATGATCTAATTAGGCATGATAAGTTTTCATGAAAGAAAATCATTAGGCTTGTTGCCATTCCTACTTACATGGTTGAGCCAATTTTCCAGAATACAATTCCAAACATAATTGATACAGCAAACGTGTTCAGGAACCGGACAACATTGTGTTCTGAATTTTTCCAATATGCACATCCTTGTTTCCACAGGCAAGCCATACACTGCACCCTGAAGTTCTGCCAGTGTGCAGGTGGAAAATGTAACTCCTCTGTGTTCGACGCTGGCTGCCCCAACTCATCAATTAGAAGCATGTTCTCCCTGCAGAAACAAGGTACATTCACTGTGTTTATCTTTTTCCCTATTGCTGGATACAGTTAAGACAGTTAACAGTACAGTTGATGTCATATAAAAAAAAACAGTACAGTTGATGTAGCTTTATGATCGTATCAGGCTTACCTGTGTAGGGAGGAGCTCTTATAAATTTCTGCATAGTCCACTCCAATCTCGTATTCTGTTGTGTTCGAACTGATATCCAACATCCATGCTGCTGGGTTTTGTCCCTCTTTTATTCTAGGAACACCAGGTATAGCCTGTGGCATAGCAATTTATTACTACCTCCAATCCTAATTAAGTGACGCAACGTGTTGGCTAACTGCTCACAAATTTGTACAACGGCTGCGACACTCATTTCGGTCCGGAGGGAGTAGTATTTTCGTCGCCAACTTGTGAGTAGACATTTAATATTAGGCAATCTTACCTGGAAATACTTGATCATGTTGCTGGATAGCAGACCTAATGAACCATTGTATATTATCTGACCGCCTCTTTTCATAAGCAGAAGCTGCAATCAGTCAAATTGAATTCAAGTTGAGAAATGTAATTCTGTAGTACTTACTCATAATCATATATTCATATAGAAGGCTAGTTGACTAAGATTATAAATTATTTATAATTTACTATAAAAGAGAAACACGAGGGGTGAGGGCAAACTGTGTGCTTTATTTTGGCAAAAATCATGCTAGTTTAGTTCTGTGTAATAAATAGTTCGATACTCTTCTCAGTCTTTGATCTTGAATTCTTGACACCACATGGCCATTATTTTCCCTTCTTTCTTTTTCATGTAGAATTTATTTTGATCTATTAAAATTTAGATTTACTCGTACCTCATCAAAAGATTCAAATATTTCGATGCTTGGCTGATGAATTGTGCAGACGACAGTTCGTCCAGTGTCTACTGTCTTTCTTACTGTTCTCATGACAATTGCTGCAGAACGGGCATCCAAGCCAGTTGTTGGCTCGTCCATAAATATAATGGAAGGACTAGCTACCAGCTCCACAGCTATTGTTAGCCTTTTTCTCTGCTCAGCTGACAGGCCGGTCGCTCCTGCCAGACCCACCATGGAATTCCTCAATCCTGTTAATTCGACTAGGTCCATGACTTCGTCTATAAATATCTGAAAGATGTTGAAGAGAAATCTTGTGAGATATTTTGGTATATATCTTCAAGTATGATAAAGATGTCAGTCAATGCTCATACATCTCTTTGGCGAGAGTTAACGTTTGAAGGCAGGCGAAGCCATGCAGAAAACTGCAGTGACTCATGCACAGTGAGGTTAGGGGAGTGAATGTCACTCTGTTCACAGTAGCCCGAGATCCTTGAGAATGTCTCCTGCTTCTTTGGGTATCCTTCTATTCTAATAATACCTTCAATATACCCTCCAGTTTTTCTTCCAGCCAAAACATCGAGCAACGTTGTCTTTCCAGCACCTGTGATCCCCATCAGAGCTGTTAGCACCCCGGGCCTGAAAACACCACTGATGTCTTGTAGCAGCTGAAGTTTTTTCTCGGTTACTCCATACTTCATCATCTCCTGGTGGAAGATATGCATACTTTTGGTCAGCAAGTGCCTGGAATGGATGTAACTATGTAGTAAGGCAGGCACCGTGTCCCTCAGGAGCTTACCTTTGGCATGTCGACAAAATAGTTGATATGATCAAATACAAGGGAAAGAGGCTGAAATGGGAGGACAACTTGACCAGTTGATGCATTGCCAGTTCCAACTTTATGGTTCTTGGACTCTGTCTTTTTCTTCATGGCATCAATGTTAACTTGATGCTTGTGTGGAGCTGCAAAAGATAAACAAGCAGGATGATTTTTTTTTTTTGATATATGTTTCAACACATACGATGTTTTGGTAGCTCGATAGTCGATACACGTACAGTTCATGAACTCCAATGCAAATATAGTGAGGATGTTGAAGACCAGCGAGAATCCAAATAAGATGCCCACACAAATCCAGTACCAGTGCCACTCTGTGAGCATCCCCCTTATCTTGAGAATAGCTTCACCAACTGTATTTGCATTTGCGTAATAGAATTCCTGTCAGCATTAACGATCATCCTGATCAGCTGATAACTAATTGATACGGGTTATGCACATGTGGTCAAGAATTTTAGTTGAAATGATTGCTTACAATAGCCCATCTTTCATCAAGGAACTCATTTAGGGCAATTGCATTCTGCGCGTAGGTGAATGGGGATGTCCAATATCCCCAGCGCAACCATGGTTGGAGACTATCTGTTTTCAGTGTACAAAAATGGTGAGCGTCCTGGACACACCCAAAGTCTTCAAACCTGTCGTTTTTGTTACAGGGCTTGTATACATCTTACGTTATTCTGAGCTAAAACATCTAACCTTTTGATATGACGAAGCCTCCAAATATGTAGATTGCTATAAGAGCTGCGGTGCCTAGCATGTTGGCCATTACTTGTGTTCTTCCTATTGCTGCTAAGAAACGATAGAGGCCCATTGACATTTGATGCATGGCAAAAAGTACCAAAAAGTGCTGTATGAATCTGCAAGAGGGCAAGGTAATTATTTTCTGTTACTCAAGTATTGTGATCTGTGATCATTAGATATTGAATTGACCAAGAGGAGTACCTGACAAAGGAAGGTGCGTAGCCAATGACAAAGTAGGTTAAGCTGGTCCAAAGACCGGTCTCTACAAGTGACATTGGGAGGCTGATCAGGTAAACTGAAGAAAGAAGTGCCCATCCTGGCAATGCTAGTAACTCTCTTTGCTTGTAGAAAGTGGGTAGTCGCTTTATTGTCATAGCGATTTCAGTCATTCCATTGAAGTTTACAATCACAACAGCTATAAAGAGTGATCCCATGTACTTATTTGCATCAAGTACAGATTTCTGGTTCATGGTTGTGCGGATGTAAACCGTTGAAATAACAAAAGCAAGAACAGTTATCTGTACAATCTTGAAAATATGAAGTGGGGAGTTTCTTTTCATTAGCAGTACTTCCCTTGAAAAGCATGCTTTGAAAGTATTCCATGTGGAGATCCTCCGACTTGCACTTGTTTTAATCTCCTTGCCTTTTCCTGTATTGTTTGACCTGCAGAGATTATCTTCTGCAAGTCGAGGGAGATATGATGAACGGAAGGATTCTGCAAATTTTTCAATTGACCGGTATTGATACTTATTTTCATCACCAATCCAGTATTGCTTTTGATCCATCTTCGAGGTCACCTGGCCAAATGGAAAAAAGTTGCTGTCAGTTTGTTAAATATTATGCACCAGTAAGTACATATTACAGAATATTAAATTACGTAGTTTGGATTCTGACTCATCTAGTGCATGCTATACTTGATGATATTAATGCACTGGTTGCCCTTAAGTTATTCTGAACATTAACTTCAGAAAGGATAATCAATTCCTAGCACTATTGATTTCTTTAATAGTTCCTTCTTATCAGAGTTGATAATCTAGTACCTCTTGAAGGAAATCAGCTATATTCTTCCTGCCGGGGCATTTGAATCCCATAATTTCAAAGAAATCGGTAGCCTTTTCTCGTGGACCATGATATACAATTTGCCCCTCGCATAGAAGGATTATGTCGTCAAACAATTCTAATGTCTCAGGAGGTGGTTGCAGCAAGGAAATAACCAGCGTGAGATCCATCAGATGAGCCATTTGTTGGAGAAACTTCACGATCTCGTATGTGGTAGCACTATCCAGACCTGTCGATATATCATCCATAAAGAAGCATCTTGATAGACCGACCAGCATCTCTCCTGCATGAAGGAATTCATCTTGAAATACAGCAACAATGATAAATTGACCCCCAAAAATCAATGTTGAATATGACATCAATATTTGGATGTGTTAACCTTGGCCTGGCACCATCGAACAGTACAACTGGCATATTCGTAAGAAAAGTAGCCTATTTGATGTTACTAATGCGGAGTTCATTGTGTAGAAAATATATATTTTGAGTGTAGCACATTGCAGTGTGGGGACCTTCCAGTAGAATAAATATCAAGTGTCACACTAATATTGAATTAATTTATTCTGGACTATATAGGGTTATGTAGGTAGAAGGCATTCGATGGTATTGCCACGGGCTCAGTGCAAATATACTGATTTCATAGTCCATTTAGTGGAACATGTCAAGGAAACAATTTATGGTGTCGTCGTCTAAACATTTTGTTACTTTACAATCTTTACATGGTGCGCCAACTAACTTTTATGTTTCCTGAAGCAACACTGTACACAATATGGAAGTTCTGGAGATGGCAAAATTTTAGTTGTTCCAAGTATTATAACACAAATTCGGATTGGAAAAAATCCACTCTAGGAAGTGGGAACAGAGGGTGATGAGACGAACAATATACTACGTAGTAGAAATGACAGAAAGCTTACCAATTGTGGCTCTTTTCTTTTGTCCTCCTGATATGCCTCTTATCATCTCATCACCCACTATGGTATCAGCACACTCGGACAAACCAAGTATCTGCATTTACACAAAGTTTGTGATTATGTTACTATCAAGACATTTGTTACTATCTGCATTTACACAAAGAAGTGAGTCTAGCTCATTTGGTTAGGGAAGTGGATGTACAACCCAGCCACCCAGGTTCAAGTCCTCACGGACGCGAATTTGGGTTCTTATTATTTTGAAAATAAAAATCACTGATAATATAGTGAAATTGAAAAGGGTACAAATTTACCTTGATAATATAGTTTGTCGTGAGGTTGCTTCCTTCTCCAAAGGTGGTAGCCTGCAGAAAACATATTTTAAGTAATTGGGGAAATGGAATCCAGTTTTAGCCGAATTGGCAGAAAGTAAAATTAATGACCTTGATAAATGAGTCAAGATCTTGGTCCACTTTGTTGATGACACCCTTTTTCCTTCTTATTGCTTCTCCCAGCATCTCTAAGGTGGCCATTCCAAACAGGAATTGTGTATTAGTATTTATGTCACGTAAAAAAAGACACCTTGAATATCTTCATGAGTGCTTCTTGACTTGCACTGTCTCGAAAATTAGCTCATTTCTATACACAAAAGCTAAATCTGTAGCACACCGTAAGCAAGAAGGTGCCTCACCGAATTCATTATTGGTTCCCAACATCTTGGAAGAGAAATCAATGGTCTCTCTGACGGTCATCTCGGCATGGTGAAGATCGTACTGGCTAATGTAGGCACGCAGGTATTGAGAAGTTGTGGAGTTCACTTCTTTTCCATTGTACACGACCTTTCCTTTGAGCTATTAAGAGATGTGGCATCAAGAAAGCCACAATTTTTGGTTAACCAATGCTTTTGTTGTTAGTAAATGTATATTTTTGGTGGAATGTAGATAACTCATCTACCTTCAAAGAAGGATCCAACTTTCCTGCCAATGCTTTTAGAAACGTTGTCTTCCCGGAACCAGGTGCTCCCAGAAGAAGTGTCATCCTGATTATGTAACGGGATCACAAAGTTTCAGTATGTGAGGTGAGTAAATTAATGATCTTCAGGGAACTTTACAGAATCACACCTGTTCCAGTGGTTCAGGTAAATAGTGTCTAAAAACTATCAATATACAGGTTCTTACCTTGATGGACGAATTGTCCCGCTCGCTCCATTTATAATTTTGATGGGTCTTTTCCTTGTAGTACACATGTGCGACAATGTTGCCAATTCCTGCATAACACAATAATATGCATATTAAAGGAAACACCTGGATATATCGTCGTTTTGGTCCTGGAAGCAGACTTGAATTTTCCATTTTAAGTCCTGGAAGGAATGCATAGGCGGTAGGTGGGCTTTCTTTGACCTCCATTACCGTTAATTTCCTTTGATCAATTTAATTTAAACTTGGTTGAATGTCCCAACTTTCTTAATATTCTGTGATACCAAGCATCCTAGCCCCAGAACTGTCGCTGCACTTTCATTTTTTCTGTATCTACTATATCGTCAGGCATACCCGGTCGTTTTCCTTTCCTTTGGAGTGCTATGACTTGCATATGGATCTGCTTGTCGTTTTGCACTAGAATTTCCAAACTTGTGAACGTCCTAGGTGCAGTGCAGGCAACGGCGGATTACTTTGGCATTGTTAGGCGCGTCCTGGGTAGGAAATGTTGGCGTGTGCTGCGCTTTCTTGTGCGAATGAAACGTGATCAGGCAGAGGATCACTTGTGAGAAATGAACTACGGAGTAGTAACAAAGGTTCCTATCAGATCTGCTTGTTAGGTTATATATCCCGGCTAATAAACCGCTGGAGGAAGCGATGCCACACTTTCCACCGTGTCCTCAAAAACAGGATCAGATAACACTGGCCACACTTTCCTCAAAAACAGGATCAGATAATTTCGCTACACGAGGACTAATTTCGACGTCTTTGGCCTTAATCAGGAGTCATCTTTTGCTTTGCCTTGACAGATTCAGAGAGACGTGTGTGAGCAGCGTTTGAGCTCTTCTCTTTCATCATCAGGGCTATAAGGTACAGGATCGCATTAAAGCAGTTGCCGTCACTTCGTGCGGCGACCGCTCTGCTACCTAGCTACACCTTTTTATGAAACAAAAAAAAATGAAAAGACCTGGCTCCAAAATGGAAAACCAATTTTTTTGGCATCTGGATTAATTACCGTCCGTTGTCGTTGACGGTTGTTCCTGCCCAGAAAGACCATGTCCTATTCCTCTGTTTAAGGTAGGTCTGGTTGGTGTACAAGGACTTGATTGCGTTTTCTTTATCTGTTGTAGGGTCCTTTATGCTAATTCTAAGGTCTCTGTTGTAATTTTCTACTTTGTCAAGAACCTTCATGTAAACTGCACCGCTGCAATGAAAGTCAATATCTAGGCCCTTCGGGGCCTTTCCTGGTTCAAAAAAAAAAGTAGTAGTACTAGTGTGTACTATATACTATATATGTGGAGTATATTACACAGACTGATACTCTGTCTTGTGATTAAATAAATCTTGGCTGAATCGGTGCCCTTTAATTTAGCCTGATGAACAATAGTTTTATAGGAGAGAGAAGCTTGGATACTGTTCTTTTTTTAGCTATGTGTCAGTTCAGCCGCTAGATAGCGGATCTAGGAAGAAATAGATGTCTGGTGACGCCAACTAAAATACTCACCTGACTACTAGCTAGGACTTCCAGATAGCAACTTCACTAATTAACCAACCTAGCATTCTGTTCTTTTACTGTTTTTTCTAACTGTTAACAACTTCTTTTAACCAGAAATGCATAGACAACAGGTCACATGCCAGAGTATTTATCGATCAATCATTAGCAAGGGAAGTTTCCAGACCAGTAAAAGAGAGAGGAGTGCCAGAGCAGTGGCATCTGCTAATTACAGTAACTAACAACCAAAAAAAAAAATGCACACTGCTAGTGCTAGCTGATCCAAGCAGTAGCACTGCTTGATCTCTGCATCTCGATCACAACCCCTTCCACGTGCCTCACCAAATCTCCCCTGGTTGCAATGCATATGCCATGCATATCTTTTTTTTTTGAACAAGATGCCATGCATATCCAACTATCTACGATGCATAGAGCAATTCCTTTTCTTTCTTCTTCTTCTTTTTAGCACACATATATACGTACCTGGGCGGCGTTGACAGCGCAGTTGAACAGCGTCGGCAGCGCCCGGCGGCCCACGCGCACGTCGGCCTCCACCGTGAGCTCCTCGAACCGCACCTCCACCTTCGCCGCGCCGGCTCCCTGCCTGCGAAGCGAAACCATCCACAATTCACACTCATCATGCTGCTATGAAATTCGTTATTGGTGATGCGCCTTTCGTCTCAGAAACTCTCATCCCGGCAGCCCAACCGATGTGGCCATCTCAATCTTTTCATGCAACTCGCATGATCGAGACGGCCGGACGATTACAGATCGGTGCACGCCGGCCATACCTTTCCTTCTTCTCGCGGAGCATCTCGAGGAAGACGAGGTTGTCCTCGTGGGTGAGCGGCGGCGGCGGCCTCAGCCTCGTCTGATCCAGCGACGTCGCCGTCGCGGCGCCCGGCGGCTGCTCCTGCTCGCCCTCCCAGCTGTGCTCCATCATATCCTCGACCGGCGCCGGCGACGCACGGCACGTTCGGCGCCTTCGCGGGCAACAGCGGCGCTCCCGCGGTGGCTGCTTGTCCTAGCCTAGCAAGCTAGACGGCGTGTGAAGAACGGCCGCGCACGTACATGGACGTGTAGTAGTTTGTACGAACACGAGACGAGGTAGAAGATACATTTTGGGTTTAAAGGTGTCATCTCGTATATATAGCGGAGTTCCACGGCCCAACGCCACTCCGGCCATTACTACTCCATATAACCCTGCAGAAAAGTTTTTTTTTTTGTTGTTGTTGTTGTCTTTGGACAGGTTCTGATTCTGTTCTACCATATGCCAGACATTTAAAAAGTACCATTCTTGCAGAGATAAACATTCGTTAGCGATCGACTATTACCACCGTCATGCACGCATAAATTCAAACATAGATTATCACGGATTAAGTTTTCGGTGTTTGTCTGCTCCACGTATATGTCAGCAAAAAAGGAAAATGATATCTTAACCTTATCTTTTGACAGTGGCAACATGCACCACCAGGCCATGCCGGACATGAATGCCATAGGTTTTCTTGTAGCATGCATATGCATGGCCCTGACCTCCGAACCTTCAACGTCACCACTTGAACTTTCATCAGTATATATAGTCCCCAAAGGAAAGTCTCATCCCAATACGATTTTAATTAATGTGCTCAGACCCGTTCCTTCGCTAAATTGTGGCTCTAGGTTCTACTTTGAGGTACTCACTGATCAACACTCTGGGGTATATATGCATGTGAGTGGAGGAGAAAACAGATGACATCTCTCTCGTGTATATTCATGTCATGGAGAGACATGACAGGCAATGCAGCTAGTACATGTGTATATCTCACCTGCTTGTATCTTTTGTACTTAATGTTCTTGTCTCGTGTATCTTGGAAAGTCTTGCCCGCTGTGATCTCTTCTCCGTGTCGCAAAATTATGGTAGTACGTGGCATGGCGAATTGACGACTAATGGCATTGGCACCTTCAACACAGGGGTCATGTCAGTCTTTGATGGTGTTTGCGGGCGACAAAATGGGGGATTTCTTCAGTCCGAGAGAGAGAAGGCGATACAATCGCGCATTTTTCAACTTCAAGGGATGATGTCTATGATCGAGAAGGCTCGTGCGTAACATAGGCCACAATAGATTTCTCGACGGTTGTATTACTATACATATTTTACGTCGTCGCTTTGTTAATTAAGTAGACAAGTAATAAACGAGATAACATATAGGGAGTATTTCTTTTTATCATGTGACAGAAATGTATGTTTTTACATCCATTACAATGAATAAGGCGTATACATTTAGTCTGTTGGTATTTATTTGGTTCGTAAATATTTATATTTTTGTCTATAACATTCATCAAACTTAGATGTCGTTGACTTTTGACTAAATTTGTAAAAACAGAGGGAGTATATGGTTAGGACATGCATCTGCGGATCTGCCAAACTTTCAGCAGTTTTTCTGAGTGGTCAGCTCTGTTATTTCAATACTTCCCATTTTCCACATACTTATCCTGATTTCATGCTTCTACTTAAAGTCTATTATATTTCATATATGCTGTAGAATACTTGTATAATGTGTTTTCTTACAAAGAAAATGTCACATCAGACCAGGTAGTGTGATGACTCTGGAAACTGCTGCCATAAGAAACGACACACCATCATCGAGCCATGCTTGCCTAACGTGACTCATTTAATCACCGGCCTCTTCACCTATAGCTATCTACACCAAGATACATGACGAATATAATACCAGTGATCAGTAGAAGAAATCAATTCTTGTATGGGCAACATTTATGGCGTGCTTGATCGATTCAAATAAGATGATTGCCCCTGATCGCCTTTTCACTCATGATCGCTTCTTTCTCTGCAAGGGCTATGTGCATCACCACACATGTATAGTACTTTTCTTGGAGATCCTGTCTCGATATCAGCTAACGCGGCCACTTGTCACACTTATAAGTGCAAATAAACACGACACATTAGACTGATCATGTGTAGTGAGGAAAGGGAATTTATTTAGGCTCATCTCCTTCACAAGTAAATAATTCAGTTCGACATTTAAAAGAAGTGGAAGGATCTCGTAATCTAACATTTCTTAAAAATTCGTTACCACCCATGGAAGATGGGGAGACACATAGTCTAGTTTTACAAGAAGCGTCTAATTTATGTGCTGATCTTGATGATGATGAGGAGGAGGGGTTGGGGATCATATGGTTCTTTTTTCCCAAGGTGTGAAAGTCACACGTTCCTGCAAAAAAGTGTCGACTACCAAATTTAAAGTACGCAGAAGTGATCGACTACAAAAATTAAATAGCAAATCGAAATGAGAGGGACTTTTTGGAATAGTGATGGTTTCGGTTATCATGCGAAGCACCTACATACCTATTAATGAGGCAGTTCGTGAGAACAAATAGATTTGCTGGCGTTGTTAGAAACTAGAAGATCTAATTTTGCCACACCTTTTGTTTGAAATTTGGGGGGGGGGGGGGGGGGGGGGGGGTGCGATTACAATTGGTTTTGCCTACCCCTCATGGTAGATAAGGAGGTATCCTAGTCGGTTTCAATAATGATGAGCTAGCTGTTCAGACAATAGTTGCAAGTGACTTCTGTGTGAAAATTCGTCTAAAGTCAAAGGTTGATGGTTTCCTTTGGGATTTGGTAGTGGTGTATGGGGTGATTCGGGATGAGAAGAAGCCGGACTTCTTATCTGAACTAGTTCGGATTTGTGATGGTGAAACGCTGCCCATGTTGGGTGGGCAGTGATTTAAATATTATTCGGAGGCATGAGGAAAAAATAATGACAACTTCAATGCTCGATGGCCTTTTCTTTTTAACGCTATTATTGAAAGTTTAGATTTGAAGAACAAGAACTCTCTGGTAGACATTACACTTGGGAAAGTAGATGAGAGATACCAACTTATGACAAGTTGGATCGGATACTTGCTAGTGCTGAATGGGAGCAGAAGTTCCCGTTGGTTACGGTGCGTGCACTGACCCGTACGGGGTCAAATCACACACCCCTGTTGATTGATTTCGGTGAGGCTTCTCACCTCGGGAATCAATCACTATTTTCCTTCGAGTTAGCCTGGTTTAGGCATGAGGTTTTTTTTTGAGATGGTTCAGATAGAATGGATGTCTATATCTACGGGTTCTGCTCCTGTTGAGAGATACCTAAACAAGATTAGACACCTTCGCCAATTCCTGTGGGGATGGGCTAAGAATAAAAGCGGAAAATATAAGAACTTGCGGGACAAACTTTTATTACTCATTGACGAGCTCGAATTGAAAGCTGAAAATACCCCTTTAAGTGATCCTGAGAGGACTACTACAAGGGAGGCAGATGCTTGTTTAGCCAAACTTGATCGTGACGAAGAGTCTAAATGGGCACAACGCGCTAAAGTGAGACATATTCAACACGAGGGGGGGGGGGGGGGATAATACTAAGTATTTCCACCTTATAGCTAACAGCAAACATCGAAAGAAAAAATTTCAACTAGAACAAGATGAAGGAACAATAGTAGGACAAGAAAAATTAAAAGTCTTCATATCTGAGTATTATAAAAAGTTATTCAGAGCATCGGACCTGTCTTCTTTTTCAATGCTAGAAACAATGAATGACGATATGCCGCAAATACCTCCAATGGAGAACAGTATTTTAACATCACCTTTCTCTGAGAAGGAGGTGCTCGATGCTATTTCGCAGATGGAGCATAATAAAGCTCTAGGGCCATATGGGTTACCAGCGGAGTTTTATGAAAAAAATCTGGGATGTTATGAAGGTAGACATGACGAGCATGTTCACACAGTTGCATTCCGGTGATCTACCATTGTTTAAATTAAACTTTGGGGTACTCACTTTGCTTCCCAAAAAAGAAGATATGAGTAGAATAGAGCAATATAGACCGATTTGTTTTCTTAGTGTGATCTTCAAAATCTTTACCAAAGTTGGCATGCAAGAATAGAGTTACGTCCATGGCGCACAAGGTTATTACCCACACAATCGTATTTTCTTCCGGACGGAACATCTTGGAAGGGGTCGTGATGTTGCATGAGACCCTTCATGCAATTCATCAGAAAAATTGGATGGGGTCATCTTTAAAATTGACTTTGAGAAGTGTGACAAAGTCAATTGTTCCTTCCTTCAGCAAACACTACGCATGAAAGGATTTTCACCACAGTGGTGTGAATGTCTTGCGAGGTTTGTTCAAGGTGCAAGTGTGAGCATTCTACTGAATGATGATATTTGTCACCTCTTCCATACATTGAAAGGGTTGAGACAAGGTGATCCATTGTCACCTTTACTCTTGAATTTAGTTGTCGATATATTGGCCGTCCTTATTGCACGCGCAAAGGAGGATTGTCTGGTTGGGGGTCTTATTCCTTATCTTGTTGATGGAGGTCTATCCATCTTACAATATGCTGATGACACGATTTTGTTTTTAGAGCATGACCTTGAAAAGGTTGTGAACATAAAACTAATCTTGTCATTGTTTGAGAAATTTTCTGGATTAAAAATAAATATTCATAAGAGCGGATATTTTACTTTGGGAAGTCTAGGGATTTTTAGGAGGAGTATCGACATATTTTCGGGTGCTAAATAGGTGGTCTTCCCTTTAAATATCTAGGTATCAATACATTATCGCAATTTTCTTAATAGATAATGGAAATCGGTAGAGGATTGTTTCGAACAGAAACTTGGTTCTTGGATAGGCAAGATGCTCTCATCCGAAGACCGTCTTGTCCTATCAATTCGGTTCTTACAAGTTTGACAATGTTTTTGTCTTTTTTTTGAAGTTCCTAAAGGGGTTCAAAATAGATGAGAGATGATTATAGATCTCGTTTCTTTTGGCAGAGTGACCATTTGAAAAAAAAACACCGTATAACCAAGTGGAATATTATTTGTCGTCCCAAAAAACCAAGGTGGGTTGGGGATAAGTCCTTGATGTTAAAAATAAGTGTTTACTTAGCAAATGGCTATTTAAACTATTAACAGAGGAAGGTGTATGGCATGAACTGTTATGCAACAAGTATGTTGTGGGTAAAACTCTATCTAAAGTTGAGGCTAAGCCTACGGAAATTCAAAACGGTGCCCGGGCTCACCTGCTCCCGATTTTTTCAGGAGCAATTTTTTTTTTGAAAACTTTAGAAAAAAATGCGAAAAACATCATGCACGTACCTGACCATGTTCCATACCATCGTGAAAATTTTCGCACCGAAATGTCACGGTATGCGCCCTGGGGAAAAATGACAAAATTCTGACAAGAAATTCAAATTTTCGGATCTCACATGCTGTCAGAAATTTGTCATTTTCGCCCAGGGCGCATACGATGACATTTCGGTGCGAAATTTTTCACGGCGATGCGGACCATGGTCAGGCACGTGCATGATTTTTTTCGCATTTTTTTTGCAAAGTTTTTGATTTTTACATTTTTTCGAAAAGCACCGGGAGCTGGTGAGCCCGGGAGCAGAAACGCCGCTCCCCTAAACCTATCGATTCTCCTTTTTAAAAAGGAATTATGGGGGTAATAGAAGAGTTTTTTAAACATACTTCGTTCACATTTGGCAATGGACATGGTATTATATTTTGGGAAGATATTTAGTTAGCAGACAACCCTTTATCGGCTCAGTACCCCCTCGCTATATAACATTGTGCGACACAAAAACATGTTGGTTGCACAGGTTTTAGCCTAGACGCCGCCAAATATTCAGTTATGTAGGTCCTTAGTGGGGGACACTTGGACTTCTTGGTTGCACATGGTTGAGAGACTAATGTAGGTTTCACTATCAACCGAACCAGATTCGTTTACTTCGAAATTAACGCCATCAGGCATGTTTTAGGTTAGGTCTCTTTATTTGGAAAATAGGAATGGTATGATGACCCACAAGTGTAGGGGGTCTATCATAGTCCTTTCGATAAGTAAGAGTGTCGAACCCCACGAGGAGCAGAAGGTGTCGACAAGTGGATTTCAGCATGGTTTCGCTGCAAGAACTAAAAGGAAAATGTATATGGGTTTTTGTTGTAGAGAGCAAATAAAGAACAAGTAAATAAAAGGCGTCAACTATTGTTGCAGCAAGTGTTCCAATCCTTTTTAGCACAAAGGACAAGCCGGTGGTGTTACTTAAAACGTTCCTGAGGGCACATGGGAATTTCTGCCAAGCTACTTCCATCACACGTTGTTGATCAATCTTCATTGTTTTGATAAGTGTTGTGTGGGTGAACCTACACTAATGCACCGCCCTTACTTGGAAAAATACATACTTGTGATTAAACCTCTTGCAAGCATCCGCAACTACAAGAAAGTAATTGAGATAACAATCTAACCACAACTATAAACTCACAGATCCTATACTCCCTAGCGCACTAGCTTGCAAATTGGGGTTCAGGTTTCTATCACTCCGACAACCCTACCATAAGCAAACTAAATGCACCATGAATTCTGCTAGGCCCTTAAAAGGTGAAGTATCATGTAGTCGACGTTCACACGATACCACTAGAAGAATAACACCACAGCAATTAATTATCAAACCATTAAATATTACTCAACATTATGCAATTACTAGCAACTAGGCTTTCCCCATGTCCTCAAGAACTAAACTAACTACTCACAAGACATCATATGGATCATGATCAGAGGTGATATGAATAAGGGTAACAATCTGATCGTAACAATAATTCACCGATAAACTCACAAGCATCAACTACAAACAGTAATCAACACCCAGAAAGCAATCCCAATGAACTAAACAAGTTACAACGTCGAATGATATAGCGAGATGAGAGGGAGGTGATGATGGTGATTATGGTGCCGGTGGTGGAGATGATGTTGATGACGGTCCCGATGATGCCCGGTGCGATGGCGACGATTTCCCCCTCCGGGCAGATTTCTCCCTGCCGGAAAGCTTTTTCTCTCTATCTGGTTTCTGCCTCATGGTTGCGGCGAAAAAATAATTGGGTGTCGCCCCGAACCATTTTAGATCAGGAGGAAGAAGTACGCCGAAGGTGTGCCGGAGAGGAGCCACAGGGGCCAGGGGTGGGCTCCACCTGCGGCCTAAGATGGGCCCGCGGCCGCAGGCCGCCCCTGCTCCTGGGGTGCCCGCTCTGGCCCATCTTCTGGCTCCATGCATTATTTCTGATAAAAATTCCTGGGGTGCCCGCTCTGAATTTTCCATAATTTGCTAATGTCCGCAAATAGGGTATCCTGATGGTGCTTTTTCCAGATGAATCCTGACTCCGATAAGTAAATCCCCAAAATTGCAAAACATGCAAAAACAAGGTAAAATAACATAAGTAAAGTATTCTAATACAAAATATATCAATGAATAAGAACAATTTATGATGTAAAATAGTGATGCAAAATGGACGTATCAGCTCCTCCAAGCTTAGACTCCGCTTGTCCCCAAGCGAAAAACTGAGCTTAGTAAACATGACCACAAGTTTATGGAGTGAAGTGTCAATAATAAAGAATACGAACATGAAGAATCATTATTTACTTAGCCAACACAAATGTATTCCAAACAACAACCTATTCTCATAAAACTTCTCGAGAACAAGTGATGAATTAATAACGTGTTAAGGTATAGTAGAATAAAAGCTTATTGAGTAATGACAAACGATGGTCTCAGTTAAGGAACAATTAGACTTATCAAACTTATATTTCAAGAGGGTCAATTAAATGCTTCAACTATCAAATAATCTTTCCATGAGTTGCAAATCATCAAGATTGTATCTTATGATAAAAGCATTAAAGTTGAAGGAAAATGAATAACCACAATGGAACATAATAGACATATTGCAAATATAATAAATGATGACATCATAAATCAACACTTTATGTAAGTAAAAGAAAGGCCCTTCGCAGAGGGAAGCAGGGATTTATCATGCACTAGAGCTTTTCAATTTTGAAAATGGAGATATAAAATGATTTTGAGTGGTGCATGCCTCGTCAACGACTGGCAGTAGAGACTAGTGAATCTTGACTTTAGTTTTTAGACTTTTGAGAGCGGCTCCCATAGAGGAACGAGTACATTCCTCTTCTCTGTTGTTTATCACTAGCCAATGCTTGACTGATTTCTCAGATACAATGTGTGAACGAGAGATTAATGTTATGTTGTAATTATCTTTTGTGGGCTTGGAACCCTTGGCCAGCTCTCAGAAAATTCAATTGAGCACAAATTCCATACTCATCGGGTGAAAGAGGAGGAAGAACCTAAATAGCATGAAAGTTCACTAGTGTTCTACGTATTCCTCATGAGCTGAGAACAGAGACACAAAATAGAATACTTTGAAGGTTTTAAAGGTAGTGCATGACAATTTACTTGGAGTGGTTGAGAAATACCACATGTAGGAAGGTATGGTGGACAATCATGAAAAGTAAATGGGCTAAAGGATTGGATGCACGAGCAGTCATTCCGCTCAGTACAAGGCTTAGGCTAGCAAAGGCTTTATAGCAAACATAAAGTGTTGAGAGATATCAATAAAATATACTATCTAAAACAATAAATCAAACATGCAACATTAAGCCATCATCTTTGTCATAATAATCCTTTCAAAAGAAGAGAATAAAGCTAGAGGACTCACAAGCATGCAAGATATAAAAGATAATATATTTGCATGTAAATTTCTCTTCTCTGCTTAAGCATCAAAGAATTGCTGTAATCAACCAAAGTCATGCTTGCCAAGACTGAATAAAGTTCTACTACTACTACACCCAATGTTAAACTATCACTTATCACAAGACCAGCACATGAGAGAGATTTCCATAACAGAATATAAAGTACGAGAAAGTAAAAAGAAGACTTCTCATTTATATTCCATTATGGAAAACCTCACACCAACGAATACATAGAACACTCTAAAATAGAACACATTGCAATAAACCATCCTACATGATAACTTGTCTACTCATGATATAACTCACACGTCAATAGCAATAGGAGATAATAATAAAGATAAAGATACCGGGGCACTCCCCCAAGCTTGGAACAAGCCAAGGGAGTGCCATTACCCAAGATATTCGAGCTTATTCCTTTGGTGGTGCTGGGTCAATGATCCTGATAAGCCTCTCAATAGTCTCTTCCAGCTCCTCGAGTTGATAGCCAAGGTTGCGGACCATCTTAGTATTGTTCTCAACTCGGGTTCTCAGCAAGTCGATGGGCGTGTTCCAATCATCTGAACCGCGCCCCCAGCCATCCTTAGAATCCGGCCCAAAGCTTCCACTCCTGCATAAGTACGATCTATATCCCAAGCAGAAGGTAATTCTCCTAATGGAGTATTCTCAAGTTGGTGGTTATGGATCAGAGTATGTAAAGGATTTTTAGTTTGAGCAAAAGGGGATCTCCCAGCTGAGTTTCTACGAAGACTTTTATTGCCTGGTTGCAGCCATCCTCCTTTCCCGAGAAAAGGAGGGTTCTTGGACACTCCAATCTTTGCTATGACGGTGTAGGGGTATTGGCATTGGTCTTCCTCTACCTCCTCTCCTTCATCTTCGGACATACCCTCAAACACCTCTTCTTTTCCTTTAGAAGCTCAGATGTTCTTCTCTTGATTATCATCACCGGCATCATTGCAGCCGGAGGAGGACATCACGATTTAGAGCTCCGAGATCCTGGCAGAAACAACTCAAAACAAAAACACGACGGAAACACATGGTACGATCCTCTAAAAAGTCGGGGGGATATATAGCAAAAAAATGTCGTAAAAAGGAAGGAAACGAGACAAAGCGGAGTCGGAGGCGGTGTCCAGGGGCTAGGAGCGAGTCCCAACCCTGGCTAGGAAGGGACCCGTGGCCATAGGCCGGCCCAGCCTCATGGGCTCTGTTCCGTCTCCTTATTTTTCATTTTCCTAAAAACTGAGCCTGCAATTTTCCGAGAAACTTTCCTTACCGAAACTGTTACCTATTCTTTTTTTGATTCTGTAGTTTTCCGGTATTTGTCTTCACTAAATTCTTTCAGAGTGACTACTTGAATGACATCGGCATCTTTCTCCAGAGGATTTCCGGAAATATAATGCTTGAGTCGTTGGCCATTCACCACTTCAGGTTTGTATCCATCGAGGGTGTTAATTTTAATAGCACCCGAGTGATAACATCCTCAACAATGAATGGTCCTTCCCATTTAGAGAGAAATTTTCCTGCTAAAAATCTAAGGCGGGACCTATGCAGCAATACTTTATCACCAATATTAAACTCTCTTTTTAAAATTCTCTTATCATGCCTATTCTTTACCTTTTCCTTAAACAAACAGGTATTTTCATAAGCTTCGCTTCTCCACTCATCCAAAGAATTCAAGTTAAGCAATCTTTTCTCACCAGTAAGATTAGGATCAAAATTAAGTTGTCTAAAAGCCCAATAAGCTTTGTGTTCTAATTCTAGAGGCAAATTACATGCCTTCCCATAAACCATTTTGTAGGGAGACATGCCCATAGGATTTTTATAAGCAGTTCTATAAGACCAGAAAGCATCATTAGTTTTTTAGACCAATACTTCCTAGACTTGTTGACGGTCTTTTGCAAAATTAATTTAATTTCTCTATAAATTAATTTTTATATGGTGAAGAAACTCTATGATTAACATCGTACTTAGTGAGAACTTTCCTAAAAGCACCATGAATAAAGTGAAAACCCCCATCTGTCATAAGATATCTAGGCACTCGAAACCTAGGAAAAATAACTTCTTTAAGCATTTTTAGAGAGGTCTTATGATCATCACTTTTAGTTGGTATAGCTTCTACCCATTTAGTAACATAATCAATAGCAACAAGGATGCGAGTATTACCATGCAAAGTGGGAAAAGAACCCATAAAGTCAAATCCCCAACAATCAAAAGGTTCAATAACAAGAGAGTAATTCATAGGAATTTCATTACGTCTACTAATATTACCAACCCTTTGACATTCATCACAAGATGAAACAAACCTTTTAGCATCCTTAAATAGAGCAGGCCAATAAAAACCTGATTGTAGAATCTTGTGTGCAGTTCTTTCTCCTGCGTGATGTCCACCATAGCCACTATTGTGACATTTTCTCAATATTTCATGTTCAGGAACACATCTCCTCATAATTCCATCAACTCCCTCCTTGTATAGATGTGGGTCATCCCAAAAATAATGCCTCAAATCATAACAGAATTTCATCCTCTGTTAATGAGTGAAACTCGGAGGCAAAAATTTGGAGACAATACAATTAGCATAATCAGCATACCAAGGACTATTATGAGAGCTTACCTTAACAACGGCGAAGTGTTCATCAGGGAAACTATCATTTACAAGAGTAGGATCATGAGGTATATTTTCCATTCTAGACAAGTTATCAGCCACAGGATTATCTGCACCTTTTCTATCAACAATATGCAAATCGAATTCTTGCAACAAGAGTACCCATCTAATAAGTCTAGGCTTAGCATCTTTCTTTTCCATGAGGTACTTAATGGCAGCATGATCAGTATGAATAGTTACTTTAGAGTCTACAATATATTGTCTAAATTTATCACATGCAAAAAACAACACCTAAAAAATTCTTTTTCAGTGGTAGCATAATTTTTTTGTGCACTATCCAAAGTTTTACTAGCATAATGAATAACATTCAGTTTCTTGTCAACCCTTTGACCAAGAAAAGCTCCAACATCATAATCACTAGCATCACACATAATTTTAAAAGGTAAATTCCAATCGGGCGGCTGAATAATAGGAGCAGAAATTAAGGCTTTCTTGAGAACCTCAAAGGCTTCCTTAGAATCTTCGTAAAAAACGGATGGAACATATTTTTGAAGAAGATTAGTAAGAGGTCTCGAGGCCTTAGAGAAATATTTCATAAATCTCCTATACGAACCCGCATGACCAAGAAAACTACGTATACCTTTTATGTCTCTCGGATAGTGCATTTTCTCAATTGCTTCAATTTTAGCTCTATCAACTTCGATCCCTCTCTCAGAAATATTATGCCCAAGAACAATGTCTTCGTTTACCATAAAGTGATATTTCTCCCAATTCAGAACGAGATTTGTCTCTTCACATCTCTGCAAAACTTTGTTGAGATTATGGAGGCAATTGTCAAAAGAAGTTCTATAGACACAAAAATCGCCCATGAATACTTCCACAATTTACTCACAAAGCCATGAAAAGTAGCAGACATGCATCTTTGAAAATTAGCGGGAGCATTATATAGACCCAAAGGCATACATCTATAAGCATAAGTTCCATAAGGACAAGTAAAAGTGGTTTTCTCTTGATCTTCATACTTAACAGCAATTTGAGAGAAACCAGAATAACTGTCAAGGAAACAAAAGTGAGTGTTCTTAGACAACCTTTCAAGCATTTGATCAATAAATGGCAAAGGATAATGATCTTTTCTAGTAGCTTTATTTAACTTCCTATAATCAATGCACATTCTATATCCTACAACAGTTCTTTGAGGAATAAGCTCATTATTATCATTAGCAACAACAGTAATACCTCCCTTTTTTTGGAACACAATGCACATGACTAACCCATCTACTATCAACAATAGGATAAATTATACCTGCTTCAAGAAGCTTAAGTATCTCATTCCTTACCACATCCTTCATCTTTGGGTTTAGTCTTCGTTGATGATCAACAACTGGCTTTACCTGAAAGGTTAGAACTGATAGTGTGATGGCATATAGATGGAGAAATTCCCTTAATATCATCCAGAGTATACCCAATTGCAGCTCGATATTTCCTAAGTACTTCCAATAACCACCCTTCTTCTTTCCCTGAAAGGTTAGAACTGATAATAACAGGATATATTTTCTTTTCATCTAAATATGCATATTTAAGAGTATTAGGAAGAGCTTTAAGATCAAACACAGGATCTCCTTTTGGAGGTGCGGGTGTTCCCAATGACTCCACTGGTAAATTGTGTTTTAGTAAAGCTGGTTGTCTAAAGAAAATTTCATCAATTTATTCCCTTTCCTGCATAAACATGTCATTCTCGTGCTCATCCATGAATTGCTGCAAAGGATCATGTGGGGGACAACAATAGAAGCAATTATTTCTATAATATATAAGATCCTCATTAGGTAACTATTTTTTATAACATTGTCTAGCAAACTTAGAAAAATTAAACTCATAAGGTTCCCCAGGAAATTGTACATAAACTTTTTCTTTCTTAAAATCAATAACAGCACTACAAGTATTTAAGAAAAGTCTAGCAAATATAATAGGGCAAAATTCATCTTTACCCGAACCTAGAACAAGGAAATCAGTGGGATATTTTACCTTACCACATAAAACTTCAACATCTCTGACAATACCCACTCGATAGATGACATCTCTATTAGCCAACTTAATTTCCAAATCAATGTCTTCAAGCTCACATGGTGCAAATTCGCGCATTACTTCTTGATAAAATGAATAAGGAAAAGCACTTGCACTTGCGCCCATATCACATAATCCATAATAACAATGATCACCTATTTTAATAGAAACAACAGGAGTACCAACAATTTTTGCACTTCTACCCTGCCTAAAAATGTCAGTAGCCGCCTCACAAAAATTAATAGAACTTTCATAAACATTTTTCAGTGACGAGATCTTTAACCAAAGCTACTTGAGAATCAATTTCAATTTGTTCATCAGGTTCGAAAGCTCTTATTTTACTTTTATTAACTAGATTAGCAATAGTAGAGTGTTCTTTAATCCTTACGGGAAACGGTGGTTTTTCAAAGTGAACAGCGGGTAGAACAGATTCAACAGTGTGGACTCGTATATCATTACTAGCAAGCATGTCTTTTTTACAAACATCTTTAAAAGGTTCATGATACTTACTCCACTTCTCTTTAGGGATATTAATATGAGTTGCAAAGGACTTACACAAATCAACATCAATTTGAGAATCGACCCCAAAATTAGCACTAAGCACACTAAAACTTTCAGTTTCCGTAAAATATCTAATGCAATCAACTCGTAGTTTATACTTGTTTCTTTACCTTTGTCGATCTCCCAATCCTTAGCATTACGATAAATTCTTTCAATGAGATTCCATTTAGCATTCACCTTTTTGTTTGTAAAAGACACAAGAGAAGAAGCATCAAGCATTTCTTTATCATGACGTGATAGCCTTGCATAAAAGTTGTTAACAATAATCTCATTAGAAAGCTCATGATTGGGGCATTTGAGCATCAAGGATTTTAATCTCCCCCAAGCTTGAGCGATGTTCTCTCCGTCACGTGGCCAAAAATTATAGATATACTTTCTATCTTTATGAATTTCATGAAGACGATAAAATTTGGAGTAAAAGAGAGACATAAGCTCTTTCCAATCCATCATATGAGCATTATCCAGAAGCCTATACCACTCTAATTCTTTGTCATTTAGTGATAATGAAAATAATTTCCTCATGATTACCTCTCTTGATACACCTGCAATCTTAAAAAGCTCACACAATTCTTTAATATAAAGCAAGTGATAACTAGGATGTACAGTTCCATCTCCTGCATAACGATTACTCATAACACGATCAATTATTCCCATAGGTATTTTGAAAGGAATTATTTTAGTAGGTGGAGGACCCTTATCCACCACGGGGATGGTGGGAGAGTGAAAGGACAAGGATGTCGCCTAGAGGGGGGTGAATAGGAGATTTAAAACTTTTACGTTTATAGCTTGATTAATGTAGAATAAAACTAGCGTTTAATTTATCAAGCACAAAATTTAATATACTAGGTTCACCTATGTGCACCAACAACTTATGCTAAGCAAGATAACAACAAGGTGATAGCAATATATAATACTTCAAGTACGAAGGCTATCAGAATGTAAATTGCATAAGTAAAGAGCTCGGGTATAGAAATAACCGAGGCACACGGAGACGATGATGTATTCCCGAGTTACTTCTTTTGAGGGGAGTACGTCTCGTTGGAGGGGTGTGAGCTCGCCACCACAGGCCTACTCAACGCCACAAAGGCCTCACCCTATTCTCCGATGAACCGCACCATAAAGGTTTGGTTCACCTTCCACTATCGGAATCCTTCAAGGCAGAATCCGGAGCCTTTACACCACAAAGCTTGGGGCACGCATCCACAACCGAATTGGAGGCTCCCAAGAATAACCACTAAGCCGTCTATGGTCCAATGACCCAAGAGTAACAAGCTCACAACTTTCACTTCCACGAATCATCGTGGAAAGAGCAAACCGATGCACCAAATGCAATGGCAAGAGCACAAGTGCTCAAAACCTTCACTCTCAAATTCCAACAAAGCAACAAATGCTTATGGGGGAATAAGAGATGAAGAACAAAGAGGAGAACCACAAAAGAACTCCAAGAACTAGATCCACTAGGTTCCCCTCACTTAGAGGAGAGATTGATTGGTGGAAATATGGATCTAGATCTCCTCTCACTTTTCCCTCAAAGATATGCAAGAATCATGGGAGGGATTGAGAGAGGGACAAGCTTTTCAAGGTCAACAATGGTGGGGGAGAGAGGGGAAAACGTGGTGGAAGAAGCTCTTGTCACTTTGGGGAAGAAGGGGGGCCTTTATAGGTCCCCACGAAAAAGAGCCGTTGCAGCCAGCTTGCACCGGAGACTCTGGTCTGCTCAGACCGGAGACTCCGGTGCAACTCCGGACCAGGGTCCAGTACCGCACCGTGTTTGGGACGAAAAATCAACTGCGCAGACCGGAGACTCCGGCCTACAAAAAACTGCAGAAATATCAACACGAAAACGAAGATATCTTTATCATACGAACTCCGTTTTCGATGTTCTTGGGCTCATTGGAATCACAACGAAAAGCTCTAAAAGAATATACAGAGAAACATTATAGTCCAACAAGGTAGAATAAAACCAAATGTAGAAAGGTAAAACCTTTATATAAAGAACAACCGGTAAATCCTCCAACATAAAGAACCCAACAAGTTTTTCATCCGGACTCCGTTTTCTATGATCTTAGGCTTGTTTCGAAGATAATCACAAGCCCTACAATATCATGAATATACACATAATAGTCCATCATGTGAGGAGGAAACCAGAAGAAGAGAGTTTGACCTCTCTTAGAAAAGACAAACCGGTAAAACCAACATAAAAAACGCAACAAGATATTCATGAAATCCGTTTTTGATGAACTAGAGAAGAGACCCGTGGTGCAATGGTCGGCAGGTAAAAGCACCAAGCGCCAGCACCCGGGTTCGATTCTCACCTTCCAACCTTAATGACAATACCGGGTGAAATCCTCCCCCGGTCTTGTTATTTTTTTTTCGTTTTTGATGAACTAGAACTTGGTATGAATATGAACACAAGCTCTAAATCCTCACATGGATAAAAGACAAATAACAACCAAGAAAGATGATATGCCAAGAATAATGCAAAGGTTTGAGCTCTCCACAAAGATACGATCAAGTTACTCATTTGAGAGCCCCTCTTGATAGTATGAAATTTATCCTATAACCCGGTCTCTCAACTAACATCATGAGACTGGTAAAATAGAAAACCTATCAAGATCATACCTTTACCTTGCGCATAATCCACTTGAGCTTGATGAGGATGATCTTAGCCTTCTCAAGTTGGACCACCTTTCTTCATTGCGCTTCGCTTGGTGAAGACACATATATTTGCTCCCCCATAGACCAATATGGGAGAGGCACTCTTCGTCATATCTTCACTTGGCCATTAGCGATGGCGATCACCATGTGACGCCATCCTCCATGAGCTACAAAGGATCTTCCTTTTGATTCATGCTCATGGAGAAATACCTAACCCCACATAGAGATACCGAGCACATAGATATGGGTTAGTTCACAAGGCTATATTTTACAATTGCTTACCATACCATGAGATCATACGACCTCATGGTACATCACTAGCCTTGTGTGTTGATCAACTTGCACTTAGCCTTTATCAACATATAATCTTCTTCCCTTAGCCTTGACTCCAACATAGGAGATCAAGCAATGCTTATTGACACAACCTAAAAGTATAGCTAAATACACACATTAGTCCATAGAGATTGTCATTAATTACCAAAACCACACATGGGGGCAACCATGCACTTTCAATCTCCCCCATTTCGGTAATTGAGTGTAGCGGACCTGCACTTAAAATATAGGCACGATCCCTGTGTATAGTGCAAATCCCTGGATCGAATCATTTGCACACACAGTTAAGATGAATATCACAACAGTGCATCAATTATTACACGAATGATCCAAGTACTTAGGAAAATATCCATTACAAATTGCATAGCTCAAGGCTAGCTCAAAGAGTAAACAGCGGAAATAACTTTATTCATGGAGCCCTCATCATCTTCATGCAGCCACAGGCGAGCATGTCGGTTGAAGACTCGAAACCCAACATCGTTCCTTACTCATCGTCAGAACAACCTGATAACAGATATCAACAAGGTGGGTCAGAACCATATGAAATGGATCTGGCAAGCGACACTTTGTGGACTCATAGAGGAAAACTCTAATAACCTATATGCATATTTGGCTTGTGGAGTTTGAATGCTGTTTTGCATAAAGCCAATTTTTCCTATCTCTTTTCAAAACACTTTTCATTTATACGAGACAAGTATGGTATGACAACCATTGTCTCAACTACCCTTGTTCACCCATCAAGTTTTAACTTAGAGAAATTAGAGTGATGAGATCTTCCGTTGACGTCCTCGTCCAGCTTGCTCAGAAACGTCCGTAACCGGGGACACGGCTAAATACTTAGATTGACACTCTGCAGAGGTTGTGCACTTTCACCATAAGACTCCATCAACCCATTCTGACCTTGACCTTCTTGAAGTGAAAAGGAAAGGAGAGGATGGAGACGAGACTTTTCCGAAGTATTTTCCCGACCACTGCCGTCCTGACGCGCTCCACCTACAAACCTCTACCACCACCTGTCAGGCCGGGCCGGTTCCATACTACATACTTAGTCAAGCCAGAGCCCATATGACATATGGCTGCACGGTAAGTTCACTAAACTCGGAGTAACGTTGATCTCTTTGTCCCTGGGTGGCCGTCCACAAGTGAGCCATTCTCGGGTGAAAAACACCATAGACATGGTCCCGAGTAGCCACTCAACCATAAACCACCAAGCAATGCCAAAATCCACCCAGGAGGTTCTTTAACTTAGTAGAATTTTTACTTTTAACAAAAACAACATTTTGCATAGCATTTCTATAATTCTACCAAGTTATAATAGGTGCATCTAGACCATCTAGTAAAGGGAGAAACTATTCTAAACAGTTTTTTTGCATAGCAATACTAATAAGCCTATCATGCTATTTTCCAAGTATTACTACACATGCATATATCAAAATAATAGGACAAAATATGCAAGTGTGCCACTTGCCTTGGCAACAAGAGGAGCAAGAGTAGCAACCACCAAAGTCTTCGTGACCCTCCGAGTAATCTAACAAAAATACAAAACACACAAATAAACATACAAATTCACACAAGTGACAATACAAAAATTATGCCATGCATGAGTATGCAAAAATTACAATAACACAAAAGTAAAATAACTTTTAGTTCTCTGGTTGTTCTATATGCATGATGCCACAAACAATTTTTAAAATTTTACTTAATAGAAATAAATTCCAAAACACCTAAATAAGGGCAAACACACAAATTCTAAAGTTTCTGCATAAAAACATTTTAATAAAATATGATGAACATGCTACTGGACAGAGGACATCTAAACAAGATTTTAGCAACTTGATTCACTCAAAAAGGATTTGTAAAACTCATTTTATAGCCTAAACAAGTTAATACACAATCTGTAAATAACGAGTTTATGCACGATACAAAAATTAACAAAAACTATACTACTGGATTCTACTCATTTTTCTCAATCCGTAGACATCAAAATCACTAAATTCGGAGTTGTGGTTCAAAAGATATGGAATTTCAAAGTTTGGATGATTTTCTGCCCAAAAACAGAAAAACAGATAAAAGATTAAAAGGAACGGCGACGTGGCGCGTCCTGATTCGTCGGTACCGGTTCGGTTTAAAAGAATAAAACGCAGCCACAGGATCAAGATCTAACGGCCGACAACAAGTGGCCGGAAACGGGCGGCGCGGCCGGCCGAAACCCTAGCCGAGCGGCGGCGATGGGCCGGCATCGCGCGTTCCGACGCATCTAGAGGGTTAGGGAGGGGGCTTTTGCTACCTTTGAAGAGAGGAGGATGGTGCGGATCCGGTGGCGAAGCGGACGGCGATGAGGTGCTCCGGTGCTCCTCTGATTCCTCACCGGAGTTGAAGGAGGCGGCGGCCGGGCGCGGTCGGAGATGCTCCCGTCGCTCCGCTGCGAGGAAGGGCACCAAAAGGTGTCAAAATGATGCGCACGGACAAAATAGAAAAGAAAGGGGCGAGGAGAGGGTACGGGGACGCTGGAGTTGGCCGGGAGGATGCTCGACGGTGGCGACGGCCGGCGGAACGACGAGCACGATTGGGGGCAGCCTAGGGGCTCCCGGGTGTCGAGTGGAGGGGGCAAAGGGAGAGGAGGAGGTGGGGGTTAAGAGGGGCAAGGTGGAGGGGGAGGGGCACGGCTTGAAGGCCGGATTCGAGTGGGATGTGGGTGCGGGGGGGTTTCGGCCATTGATGGCCTCCACTGGAGAGGAAGAGACGATGACGTCAGCATGACGTCATCATCTTTTTTTATTGCTTTTCTGAAAATGCTAATAACTTTTAAAATACAAGCCCAAAAATTATGAAATAAATTTGTAAAAATTTGTAATTAAAATATCTACTAGAAAAACTTATTTGCAAAATATTTAGAAGACTTTTTATTTACAAGTTTGCCACTGGCATTAAAAGGCCTTTATTGGCATTTTCTTATAAGAAAAAAATATAAAAGAAAATATTTTTGTTTTTAGGAAAAATAATCAAACACAAATGCACAAATGCAACAATGATGCCATGATATGCATGCAATGCAATTTTTGAAATTTTGGGATGTTACATTGAGGGTTTATATAATGAATTAAGCAACCTTGCAAGACAAACAAGCAAGGATGCAAGAGCATTAAAGACAATGCTTAAGAACCAAACTAAAGCATAAAACCAAATTACCTTAAACCCTCTAAACTTCTCCTCCATTGGCATCGATTGCCGAAATAAGAGGAAAATTTTAGAAGGGCAATATAATATGAGTTCCTCTACAAGTTGAACATTTCTCAAGATATGAGTGAAATCAAATGCACATATCCAATGATGAATAGTTGTAGGAAATCAAACTATATTGAGGATCCAAAGATTGCAATAAATTAGCAAAGGGAAAGATACCTCAACAAAAGAGGCAACCAATCAAAGGATCCGAAAAACCAATTGGACACAAGAAGATATTATGATAAGATCAACCAAGTGTTCTAAATATCAAAAGAGATCTCCCCAAGGTACGTGCATAATGTAGGATTTGCATTTCAATATGGCGTGCACAACATGGAATCCTCACTCCCCCAAAATCATCTAGAACACACAACAAGTGCAAGAGTGCATAAAGCTAAAACAAGTCACATCACTTGCACAAAGAAAATTTGTTGAGCCATACGAAGATACCAATTAACAAAATCACAACAAAAGACCCAACCAAGCATATGTGTGTGTGTGACAAGACAATTGATTTAGTAAGACAAATAGCCTTAACCAAATGAGAGATAATTTGCAAATCAAGTATTGCGAACACACAAAATACAAATAAGATCTTTAAAGAAAAAGATTATGTTCACAAAAGCTCAAGGATACCAATTGGAAACTAAAACCAATTGAAAAAGCCAAAAACTCATGAGAACATTTAGCCAATAAAAATCAACATACTCACCGTGATAAGCATGAAGTCAAAGATCTTCAATAAAACGTGAGTGTGCAAAGATGCAAATAGAAATAAGGCAAGCAGTCATGAGACACATTTGGAGCCACCAAAGAATTATAGAAAAAAATCAAGGTGGCTCGAAAGAAATAGGATACCAATTAAAAGGTGACCTCTCTCATATGTATAGGTTTCTAAGTAGACAATTTAGTGAAGATATACATCCACAAAGAAACATGTACATACGAAGTGGTCGATGAAGAAGAGAACAAGGTATCCAAAAAGGGAAGTCATAAATACACAAATAAGATTATTGCTTAAAAGCATAGCACATAGCTCAAATTTATCTCATTGTATATAAATGGACTTCAAATACAACAAAGACATCACACAAATCACTAAGGGAACAAGAGATAGTGTAGATGCTTTGAGATAGGCAACAAGTATCATAAGAAGGATATAAATTGAAGTAAAAGTTTTGCAACTTCAACACAAATATCACAAAGATATACCAAGTAAAGGAAATAAGCCAAAACCACAACAATCGGCAATAGCTTGAAGAAGAGCTTTCTGGGGTATAGAATTTTTTTTCTTTTCATCATGTTTTAACTCTCCTGTTTCCATGTCATACTCCACCCCATGCCCAAGTAAGAAATTTCTTGCCCTATGGGGCATGGAATCTCCAGCTGGAATGATCCCTTTTTCGCGCATGGCGGCCTCAGTTTGATCCCACTTAGGCTCGGCAGATCTGTAGCCACCTGTCCCCATCTTATGGTGATATTTCTTTTTCTTTGCATTTTCCTTATTCTTTTCCGACCTTTGCCTCGCTAGTTCCGAATTCTTGTACTCCAGAAATGAGTCCCAGTGAGCCCACTGCCTCTCAAGTGTGCCAGTGAAATCTGGAGCTTTTTTATCTTTGACATACGCACGGTATAATCTGTTCTTGTACTTATTGAATTGTTCAGTCATCTTCTTACGAGCTAAATGCTTGACTGCTTTCCTCATGGCTATTGTCTTTGCTTCATCATCTTCGAAGACCGGTAGGGTGAAATGTGCAATTAGTTTCTCCCAAAGATCATTTTTTGATCTGTCGTCGACATAAGTAACTCCCTCTAGCTTCTTTGGCTTATGCCATTCCTGAACGCTGATCGCGACGTTGTCCCTAACAACAACTCCGCATTGATGCACAAACTTATTTGCGTTCGTCTGGGGAGGCAACGGTTTGCCCTGTGAAGAGACGACCTCGTTTATGAGATGCTCATCTTTCTCCATCCCTTTCGCATGGCCTCGTTTACTTTTAACAGATTTGGTCGATGCGGAGGTCTAAATTAAGAAACATTTGTTAATACATATATATATACAATTCTATTATTGCATCTGATCAACCGAGACTTAATATACCTCGCCATACGGCGGATGTCCACCAGTTTCTGAGTCGTCATCGCACTCATGGCTCGTTTGCGCTTCGTTTTCCACCTCCATTCCCTGACCGGACTCGTTCAAAAATTGTGAGCCGTCTTCTGCTCCGATGTCTTCTGCTCCATCGATCTCGGATTGCCATACAATGGCAAAAATGTCCTCTTCAGTGTCTCTGCTGTTGAAAGGATCCATATCTTAACTATTACAAAAGTAAGATAAAGCAATGTTAGCATTAGCCGAATAATTCAAAGTAGGGAACATTGTTTTCCTCATTTTACAAAAGCAACATTGATGAAATATGCAAAAGTATCAGTAATGCATATAGAATAATCCAGTTACATAGCTCGGGTCCATTTTTATTTAACCCTAATACATCACGAGTAATATCACTAATACATCTCAAACTAACTTCGACCGGTTCCTGAGCCCCGGGGTGCTGCGGCGCCGGCGCTGCGCATCCAAAGAGAAGGAACCCTCGTAGGGTCATAGCTCACATGATAAGGAACACTCTGAAGAAACGACCAGCTATTGCTATAATGCCTATCCAATAGATACATGTAGCGACGAACGTGCTCGTCCTCCTCCCTGATACGGCGACGTACCACCTCCTCGGGGGCCGGCTCCCTCTGCACCGAGCATGGCCCACGAGACTGCCACCAAAGAAGATCCGGTCGACGACATCACCCGAATTCCTCACCAAGCTGCGCGTCCTGGAAGGTAGCACCTCCCAATGCCAGCCCGGCGGAGCCCAATCCCGCACATCGCCCCTCTGGTCCAACAGGGACATCGTCGCCGAGAACAATAAACTAAAAACACCTAAGTCAAAATTTCTATTTCTACACTAAAAAAGTAACACTACAAAAGTAATACTAAAAAATTAGGTTAAAAAACTAGTGTAAAATTGGGTTAGGAGAATTGGGAAAGATTCTAGGAACTGTCATATTAGAAACCCCTAATGGAATTACATATGATGTCGGACATCTTATATAATCCTATTAGGGGCTTCTAATTTGACAGCTCGTAGAATCTTTCCCAATTTTCTAACCCAATTTTCTGCTAATACTAATTTTTTAACCCAATTTTTGCTAACACTATTTTTTGCTAACGTTTGTTAACACTAGTTTTCTAACCCAATTTTCTGGTAACACTAATTTTCTAACCCAATTTCTAACTAGTATTATTATGGGACTTATTAGCATATTAATATTTCTAACTAGTAAATCTAACTAATTAACCACCTAATCATCTATTAAATCCTAAAATTATCTAACTAAATTATCTAACCTGAATTTTATCTAACTAAAAAATTATCTAACCCTAAAATTAAATTATCTAACTAAATTATCTAATTTTTACTAACACTAAATTTTGGTAAACTAGTGTAAAAAATCTAACTAATGTAAACTAGTGTAAAAAATTATCTAGCTCTAATTTTTACTAACACTAAATTTTGGTAAACTAGTGTAAAAATCTAACTAATGTAAACTAGTGTAAAAAATTATCTAACTAAATTATCTAACCCTAATTTTTACTAACACTAAATTTTGTTAAACTAGTGTAAAAAATCTAACTAATTTTTACTAATACTAAATTTTGGTAAACTAGTGTAAAAGATCTAACTAATGTAACTAGTGTAATAAATTATCTAACTAAATTAGCTAAACCTAATTTTTACCTCGATCGATCGGAGCTAGGTGTCGGTGTGGGGCGGGCGACGGCGGGCCGGAGGGCGGCACGGGCGGCGGAGGGCCGGAGGAGAGGGCGGCGCGGGTGGACGGCGGAGAGGGTGGCTCGGGCGGACGGCGCGGAGAGGGCGGCGGCGCGGGCGGATGGCGGAGAGGGCGGAGGAGAGCGCGACGCGTGCGGACGGAGGATGGCGGAGCGGCGCGGCGCGGCGGGCGGCCGGAGGAGAGTGCGGCGCGGGCTCGGGCAGCCTGACGGCGTCGTCTTCGTCGGCGGCGCGCGGGTGCTCCGATCGATCTCTCTGTGTCCCGGTCTGTGGCTCGGGCCGGGATAAGGGGCGTGGTATTTATACCAAGGACCTCTAGTCCCGGTTCGTACCACGAACCGGGACTAGAGGGTACCCCTCTAGTCCTGGCTGGTGCCACGAACCGGGACTAGAGGTGCTTTCGGTGGACCGAAAAGGCGCGCCAGAAAAAAGCCTCTAGTCCCGGTTGGTTCCACGAACCGGGACTAGAGGTGTTTTTTGCGCGCGATTGACCAATTTATTTGAAATTGAATAACTTCTGCATATTTTGAGATTTCAATAACTTTTACATATTTTTGAATCTGACAAAAATTTCAAAATGAAAATTGTTTGAATTTAAATAAGTAATCCAAAACCATTTTTTGTTTTCCAAAATAATTATTCAAACTATTAACCATTTTGCCATTTTCAATTAAAAATGCATTAACTAATATTTTTAGAATCTGATAAAAATTTCAAAATGAAAAGTGTTTGAATTTAAATAAGTAATAAAAAACCATTTTTTGTTTTCCAAAATAATTATTCAAACTATTCAAACTATTAACCATTTTGCCATTTTCAATTAAAAATGCATTAACTAATATTTTTTGAATGTGACCAAAAATTTCAAAATGAAAAGTGTTTGAATTTAAATAAGTAATCCAAAACATTTTTTGTTTTCCAAAATAATTATTCAAACTATTAACCATTTTGCCATTTTCAATTAAAAATGCATTAAATAAAACTTTTTGAATCTGACAAAAATTTCAAAATGAAAAGTGTTTGAATTTAAATAAGTAATCGAAAACCATTTTTCCATTTTCAATTAAAAATGCATTACCGTCATCAGTGCAGGTAGTATGCCCAATCAGGAAGAAGCACACGGATCGTGTGTTTCCTTTGAACGCTTATGAGCCGTTGGATCAGCGGTGTGTTTCTTTCGAGCGCTTGTGAGCCGTTGGATCTCTAGCAGAAGATAAGGCACACATATCAACGCTCCTTTAGTCCCGGTTCCAGCTACCAACCGGGACTAAAGATGAAGAGTTGCCCTGATCTTTTAGCTATAAATACCCACCATGAGGAGGAGATGAGGAACAAGAGCACGACAACAGCGGAAAGAGAAGACATAGGACTCCTCTATGCACGAGTTTCTCGAAGATGTCGTTGGGCAGTGACCTATGACATCTTCGAGGGGCTCGGCATAGAAGCATTCTCTCAGTGCTAAGAGGGTTCATACTGTAGTCAAGCTAGTCCGGAAGGCAAAGACAGAGGACATCTCTATATAGAAATCCTTCAGTTCATCGACCGAATACAAATCATTCGGATTCCCTGCATACGTCCAACGGTGCATTTGATATGCAGGCACTCACGAGCCACCGTTGGGCTGTATGCAGGGGAAACCATGTGTTTTGTTCTATATAGAAATCCTTCAGTTCATCGACCGAATACAAATCATTCGGATTCCCTGCATACGTCCAACAGTGCATTTGATATGCAGGCACTCACGAGCCACCGTTGTGCTGTATGCAGGGGAAACCGTGTGTTTTGTTCTATATAGAAATCCTTCAGTTCATCCACCGAATACAAATCATTCAGATTCCCTGCATACATCCAACGGTGAAGTTACATAAAAGGTTTAGTACATTATTACATATCACCAACATCCCTATCTAGTGTTTGGGTTTTTTCTGCGCCGTAACCATGGAGCATCTTCATTAATTAACAGGAGACTTGGGTCATCCTTCATTGTGAAGGGCGGAATTTCATGAAACTTATCATAATCTTCTGACATGTCTGTCTTGTCCTCCACTCCCACGATGTTTCTTTTACCCGAAAGAACTATGTGGCGCTTTGGCTCATCATCTGATGTATTCTTTTGCTTATTTTTTCTCGGTTTGGTAGACATGTCCTTCACATAGAAAACCTGAGCCACATCATTGGCTAAGACGAATGGTTCATCTAAGTACGCAAAATTGTTGAGGTCCACTGTTATCATTCCGTACTGCTCGTCTACCTTTAACCCGCCTGCTGTCAGCTTGACCCATTTGCACCGAAACACGGGGACCTTAAAGTAGGTCCATAGTCAAGTTCCCATATCTCCTCTATGTAACCGTAGTATGTGTCCTGTGACCCATTGTTGTTTGTTGCATCAAAGCGGAGACCACTATTTTGGTTGGTGCTCTTTTTATCTTGGGCGAACATGTAAAATGTATTCCCATTTATCTCGTACCCTTTGGAAAGTCCATATAGTCGAAGATGGTGACCTGGAAAATAAGTACAGCTGATCTTCAATAGTGTTGTTATTGTTGAGATGTGTTTACAACCAACCGCCGAAAGTCTCCATGTGTTCATGTCTAATCCAGTAGTCAGGCTTCCTGGGGTTGTTGAAGCGTACAATAAATATTCTTGTGTTTCTCGATATCGGAAAAGACTTGCTATGCACATGGGTAGCTACGCACCCTGCGATTGCCGTCCGATTAGTGTTTAGATTCGAACTCATCCTGTAGCAACTTTGACCATATCATGTGAGCATCGAATCAATCACTTGTCCCGTTCTCGGTAATATTTGGCGCCGGTTGTTCTCCAGCCGGTGGTGTAGCTCTGTACTTGTGCGGGGTCCAGTGCTGTAATTATTGGTGCAAGTTTGGCTGGTAGTTCCTTCGAGCAATCGGTAGGAAAAAAATGACGAGCTAGTTCGTTCATTCACGTGACTACAAAGCCATTGCGTTGATAGACGACATGTTTGTGAACAGTGTGGAAAAATAATTGAGCCATTCTTTGTGGCTTCACGTGAAGCCAAAGCAGCGACCTGACCCACGTCTACTGCATCGGTGGTGTCTACGGGGCCCATTTTTTTAATTCAAACTCCGTGCCATTAGCTTGATTAGACACTAACAAAGTATGCATGCACGTTTGAGGGGGCGCACGGGGCGTAACCAACTTTGACCAGATGGACACGTGTCAAGCATGGAGGGGGTGTGTAGCTACCCATGTGCACAGCAAATTGCCTCTCTCCTCGATATACGGAGCCGCTAAGGTGGAATTCTGTAGAACTGTGTACTGCGCTTGAGTGAAAGAATGCCCGCCCCTACATATTATTGATTTCCTTCCTAGAGTGCCTTTTCCACTCAGTCTCCCCTCATGCCGCGATTCAGGAAGACCAATAGACTTAATGTCGGGAATAAAGTCAACACAAAACTCAATGACCTCCTCTGTTCCATAGTCTTTGGAGATGCTTCCTTCTGGCCTAGCACGGTTATGAACATATTTCTTCAAGACTCCCATGAACCTCTCAAAGGGGAACATATTGTGTAAAAATACAGGACCCAGAATGGTAATCTCTTCGACTAGGTGTACTAGTAGAATTGAAGGATGGTGGGAACACCAACTCAAAACTAACGAGACATTGAACCACATCCCTTTGTAACCTTGGTAGAATTTCTGGATCGATTATCTTCTGAGAAATGCACATAGCTTCACAATGGGTAGTCGAACATTTTCCGGTAGAATCCCCCGCAATGCAACCGGAAGCAATTGGGTCATAAGCACGTGGCAGTCATGAGACTTTAGGTTCTGGAATTTTTTCTCGGCCATATTTATTATTCCCTTTATATTTGACGAGAAGCCAGACGGGACCTTCATACTGCTCAGGACTTCAAAAATATTTCCTTCTCTTCTTTCGTAAGAGTGTAGCTGGCAGGACTTAGACCTCCTTTATCCGTCTTCATTGGATGCAGGTCGTCTGGGTCTTTCATACGTTGCTGGTCCTGCCGTGCTTCCGGCGTATCTTTTGTCTTCCCATACACGCCCAAATGTCCTAGCAGGTTCACGCAAAGATTCTTTGTCACGTGCATCACGTCGATTGCAGAGCGGACCTCTAGGACTTTCCAATAGGGTAGCTCCCAAAATATTGATTTCTTCTTCCACATGGCCGCGTGTCCGGTGGCGTCATTCGGAACAGATTGACCGCCAGAACCCTTTCCAAAGATCACTTCTAGATTCTTGACCATACCAAATATATCATGACCAGTACGGCGGACAGGCTTCCTCCGATGCTATGTATATTTGAAATGCTTGCATTTCTTTCTTACGGGATGCTTAGGAGGAAGAAATCGACGATGGCCCAGGTACACAACCTTCTTACATTTCTCCAAATATGTACTATAAGTCTCATCTAAACAGTGCGTGCATGCATTGTATCCCTTGTTTGTCTGTCCTGAAAGGTTACTAAGAGCAGGCCAATCATTAATGGTTACGAAGAGCAGTGCTCGTAGGTCAAATTCCTGCTGTTTGTGCTCATCCCACACACGTACACCTTTTTCGCCCCACAACTGTAAAAGTTTTTCAGCTAGTGGCTTTAGGTACACATCAATGTCGTTGCCGGGTTGCTTCGGGCCTTGGATCAGCACTGGCATCATAATGAACTTCTGCTTCATGCAGAACCAAGGAGGAAGGTTATAGATACATAGAGTTACAGGCCAGGTTGCTATGACTGCAGCTCTGCTCCCAAAAGGATTCATGCCATCTGTACTTAGACCAAACCTTAAGTTTCTTGTGTCATCTGCAAAGTCCTTGTACTCTCTATCGATTTTTCTCCACTGCGACCCATCAGCGGGGTGTCTCAACATCTCGTCTTTCTTGCGGTCTCTTTGTGCCATCGCAACAACTTGACATGCTCTTTGTTTCTGAACAAACGTTTTCAACCGTGGTATTATAGGAGCATACCACATCACCTTGGCAGGAACCCTCTTCCTGGGGGCTGGCCCTCAACATCACCAGGGTCATCTCGTCTGATCCTTATACCGCAATGCACCGCATACCGGGCATTCATTCTTATTCTCATACTCCTCACCACGGTAGAGGATGTAGTCATTACTGCATGCATGTATCTTCTGCACATCTAATCCTAGAGGGCAGAGAACCTTTTTTGCTTCATACGTACTGTTAGGCAATTCGTTATCCTTTGGAAGCTTCTTCTTCATTATTTTCAGTAACTTCTCAAATCCCTTGTTAGATAAACCAGTCTCTGCCTTCCATTGCAGCAGTTCCAGTGTGGTACCGAGCTTTGTGTTGCCATTTCGCAAGTTGGGTACAACTTTTTTTTGTGATCCTCTAACATGCGCTCCAACTTCAACTTCTCATTTGCACTTTCTGCTTCTCTCTGTGCATCAATGATGGCCCGGCGAAGATCATCATCTACCATGGGCTCATCTGGTGTCTCTTCATCCTCAGCTCCCCCCTTGCATTACCACCGTATTCAGGGAACATAGAATTATAGTTTTCATCGTTCTCTTCTTCTTCGTTGTCTTCCATCATTACCCCTCTTTCTCCGTGCTTGGTCCAACAATTATAGCCGGACATGAAACCGGACTTAATAAGGTGGATGTGAAGGGTTTTTGAGGAAGAGTAATCCTTCTCAATCCGACAGACACAACATGGACAACACATAAAACCATTCCGCGTGTTTGCCTCAGCCACATTGAGAAAAGATCGCAGGCCTTGAATGTACTCGATAGAGAGTCGGTCATCGTACATCCATTGCCGGTTCATCGAGCACCTTTTGTGCATAAGAAGGGAAAACATCGTTACACACAACATCATGAATAGAGAAGTGACCAAAATTAATCAATACAAGTTCATCACATTAAAACCAAAGTAGAGTAGTGACCAATGTAATACATAGTTCTCATAATTAAAACATAAATTGAAATTAACATACAATTAAACTATGTAATGCATTTAAATGCAACAACAAATGCGATCAAAATCGCAACTAAGGTAACCATTGATCCAGCAGCATAATGATACCAAGCCTCTCTATTAATGGCATAGTTTCTAATGTTTCTAATCTTCAAGCGCATTGCATCCATCTTGATCTTGTGATCATGGACGACATCGGCAAGATACAACTCCAATATTCCATCTTCTCTTCTTCACTTCTTTTCAATTTTGCTTTCAAATTATTGTTTTCTTTTTCAAATAAATTTAGCATCTCGACAAGAGAGTCGGTTGAATTTCCGGTTTCAACTACCTCCTAGATAAGAATATATATATGTCAATTGTTGTTCGGCATAATTTTATAAACACGAAATTAAACAAATAGTTATAAAAGATAATATACCACATCTGAATCATAGACCGGACGAAGGCCGACGGGAATGGATATCAAAACCATGGACACCTATACATATAACAAACAGTCATAGAAGTAAAAAAATTTATACAACTAATAACTATGCATCTAAATCATACAATTAAGAATTTTTCTTTAAAATAAGATAAAAACAAGAGACTAAGCAAGGTGGTGCCGGCGACAGGGCGGCGCGGGCGATCGACGACGGTGAGGAGGGGACGGGACGACACTAAAACCTACAAATCATAATTTAATTTAGAGCTCAAATTGCATATATAAAGCAAATGAACTCTCTAAGTTGGCATTTCATCAAACACCTAGCTAGCACTATAAAAATGATATGAGTTAAATTTTAGCAACGAAATGAGCTAAACTTGCAATGCCGCCGGAATAAAGGATGAAGTTGCTGACCCTTGGATAGATGGGTGCCGCCAATATCTTGACAAATGGTGGGGAAAAAATGGGGATTAACTCGAGCTCGGGAGAGGAAAGAGAGCAAAAATGGAGTGTGCTCTCGAGCAGGGAAAATGGAGCTCAGGGTAGGAGATGATATAGGGAAACCTTTAGAACCGGTTCGTGTTACGAACCGGTTCTAAAGGGTCTCGTGCTGGACCCCACGGCAGCTGCGGCCTGCCCAACCCTTTAGTCCCGGTTCGTATAACGAACCGGGACTAGAGCTCTCCCACGACCCGGGACTAGAGGCTGCCGGCCTCGTAGCCGATGAACCGGGACTAGAGCCCCCTCTAGTCCCGGTTCCAAATTCATCCGGGACTAGAGCAAAATCTTGCTCTGGACGAAAGGTCCGTTTTCTACTAGTGTTCCTATATTATGGTTTTTGTAAGTGGTACTCTGGTTATGCTTGGGACCCATTCTATGCTAATAATTTTGTGATATACAATTTGTTTGCAAAGAGCTAGAGTCTGGAGGCTACTTTGCTGGAATGTGTGTGGTCTTAATGCAGATGCAAGGCACAATAAAGAAAGCCAGGCTTCTATCATTTGCATACAAGAGACAAAACATGAATATATTTACCAATGGTTCATAAGGAAGTTTTTTCCAAAATGTTTTGATTACTTTGCTTATTCTCCTTCAAAAGGTGCCTCTGGTGCATGTTGGTGCTGTGGAATTCTTCCATTTCATATGTAGCCTCGGCGGCAATGTTGAAAGCAGTGCCTACGAAAGAGGGTTTATCGCTTGCCAATAGAATAGTATGCAATGTTATACATACAAGATGAATATGACTCCATGGAAACTATGAAGCTTGTACGGAAGAAGAACCTTGGTGGAATGAATCATCAACGGTTTTTACAGATTGTGAGGACCTGGCGTTGTTAGTTGGATGTGGAATGAATCATCGACATTTTTGCGGATTGTGTGTACATGGTGTTGTTAGTTGGATGTTTTACTTTTAAGCACTCTCCAAGGTAAGCCAATCAAGTTGCTCATGAGATAGCTAGAGTTTGTTTCATTGATAAACTTTCTTATAATTGGCTCGATGGACCCTAGTTCTCTTTTAAGCAAACTCATATATAATATAACTATGTTGGCAATTAATAAAGCATGTCATTTCCTAAAAAACATGAAAACTATGGAGAAGTCGGCAGAGATGTACACATGGATGGGAAATCTACGTACATGCATGCCAAAACAGCTGACCCGCTTGTATACTCAAACTTCGTCAGCAAACCGTTCAAAGTAGGCGGCAGAGTGGTGTCCATAAATGTCACACTGACTGCATATGCTATTAGCTTGCGCATCGTTCCTGCCATTTTCCGAACTGTTTTCTGTCTACCTAGCGGAGTATGCTTGCCAGGCTTTTATATGCCACGTATATGATTCCTTGTGCTTGTAGCCAGCTAAGTGCATGAGCATCTACGTAGTAGGGATGCCTTTTGTCATTGTACATTTGTACTTGTACACATCGTAAAGTGTTGACGGTTGATTTTGGCTCAAAAAGAGATGATATCAAGATGATCAAATGGAAAAATAATGTGAACGAAAGTTGTGCGTATTATCGAGACAAACAACTTTGATTTTTGATCATCTCAATCTGAGGTCATATGCAACTTGTGAAGTCAAAATACTGTGGACATATAACCATAGACATGCTCTGTCCTCGGAGTAGGCAGAGGTGCTGGCATAGGTAGGTCGCCGTACCATAGACATGCTCTATCTTCAGCGAGCAGGATTTGGAAAGGTTGAAAACAAATCGAATTGCTTCCGACTGAATTTAAATTCCAGATGGAATCAAACGGAAAACGCATAAAATGAAAGTTTTTTGTTTTTTCGAGACGAACAACTTTTCTTCTACGGTATTTCGATCTGAGGTTGGCAACTGCCTCAAAACGACCCGCAAGGTGGCAGCCAATTTTTAGACTGAACAGTTTTGGAAAGTTCGGATCAACCATCCGAATTGGACCCAAATTTTGCATGGATCCAAACCTTTCCTTGCACGGGAAGTCCAGCCACTCCTTGTATACATGAGGGG